>JAFIRS010001209.1:0-222500 GCA_018342105.1 Gonioctena quinquepunctata
TTAAACAAAATACATTCTAACGCTTTAAAAGAAGGTGCACAATTGAATTATATAATAGATTATGGTGAACTCCCCATGATTGAGTGTAGAGAATTACCCCTCTGCAGCGGGAAGCAAAAGATCCCGTTTTTTTTTTATTTTTTCAGGTTGCAAACTCTATAAATTGCAAATTACTGTTTTGGAAAATTGGAGCTTGAATTTTATATCATTGAGTCAATAATGGAATGGTCTCCCAAATTTCGAAATTATTGGTAATAAAAATTCAATTCATTACGGCTTGATTTCCAATTTTTGGGTTTTCTCTCTAGCCCCCCCATTATTTCGCATAAAAATGTTCAAGAAAAACATCTCAAACAAAATCGATAATGCAAAATATCCGCTGAGGAGGTGTAGGAATTCAATCCATTTTACCGACTCCCAAAAAAGGAGGGAAATTTTGCCCGGTATGTATGGGGGTATGTATGTATGTTCATCGTTCCCCATAATTTCTAAACTACTTATCAAAAATTCGAGAAATGAGGTATCTTTGGGAAGGTTTTATCGTCACTGGTTAAAGGCGTGTGACGTCAATTAAATTGAATATGGTGTCCTCTAGAGGACATAAAGAATAAAAAAAAAATAATTTTTTGATTGCACATTTAAAAATATATATATTGTGTTGCTCGAATTTCGATATTTGCAATTTTGGCATGCCCCCGAATTGGGAAAATTTTCAAAAAAACACGCCCAGATGTAAACCCAAAAACATATTTTCTCCAAACCTACCAAACTACATATATAATGAATAGGTATTTCATTATGGACTATGTTACAATGTTAAAATTATATAAAAAAAAAACAAAACGTGTGTAATAATAATGAAAAGCTGGGAATCCAGGGATATTACCAGGTACATGTAAAACAATAAACCTAAACAGAAAAAATTAAGCCCCCTTCCAAATACTTTATCACGAAATTATAACCCTAAAATAATTCAAATAAAAGAAATGAAACAAGAAAATTTTCCCATCGAACTTTTTATCATAACCATTCAATATTTATCGTCTATTAAATAAACATCCTAATATATTTTAAATGATCAATACATATTCATAGGATGTTCAGAGGATAGCCGTGGCTTTGCCATTTTGCCCTGAACCATGATCGCTTACTACTGTTAGAATGGTTTGTTTGTTAGGTAGGGGGGATATGAACCTATCCTCTGAACATCAAAAGAATATGTTTTAAAAATACATTAAAAATATTACTGAGGTTGTTTATTTAATGACGATAAACATTGAATTTTTTCAAAATTTTTTAGAGCGTGATTCTTCAGTAGTTTTGAACTTTTTTTTATTGGTACTAATTAATTTTTTCATGGAATATTTTAAAAAAAAGTTTAAAATTTTTCCTGGGGTAGAGATAGATAACTTTTTTTTATTATTTGGCCTAAGGAAAAAAAAAATTTAAAATTTTTCTTCAGTTATATCAATGAAACGGAACCATATCAAAGATATAGAAAAAAACCACCAAATTTATTTTGATAAAATTAATTGAAAGATTTAAAACCATTGTAAAATGAGGTATCCAGGAAAAAAAAAATTTTACAAGATTCCAAAGATAAAAATTTATTGTATATCGAAAAGTAAAAAATATAATTTTTTAAGCCTTTCCCTATGATAGAATATTTGTTCAAACATAAAACCTCGAAGTAGATGTACAGTGTTCCATTCCTTTTTAAAATAGAATTTGACAGGAATAAAATATCAAGACCTTCAAAAGTAAGAAACCTGGGAAAAACCCAAAAATATAATGAAAATAAAGGGAAAATTGGGGGCGATAGGGGGACGGGGAAAAACAAAATTATCATTCTTTACTGAGGTCGAGAAGAAAAAAAAAAAAGATTCCTTCACTTTTATAAGAGAAAATGATAATATAGCCCCAAGGGTTTCCCCTTTTCTTCATCGATCAAACATGAAAGCCCCCCCCCTTTAAAAAATTAAGAAGTTGAGAAATGTCATCCCATATAGATCACGTTAAATGACATCCAACCTCTGTCGGTTGCGATAAGTAATTGTCGAAGAGATATAAATATCGATCAAAGAAATTTATATCGAAATTCCAAGAACAATGTGGGAAAAATGGTCAAAGGTATCGAAAAGCCCCAAGGAGAATTCTTTTGTTATAAATTTTAATTATTTTAGTTGTGAATATATCAGAGAAATTATTTTTTTAACGTACCCCACTCGCAATGACATTCATGTTTATTCTTCCTATTTATAAAACCAAAACGGGTAACGTGTCAGGAAAAAATTTTTCTAAATTACCCTACTTAAATAATAACTAAAATCTATACACATTTCAGGGAGAGGGAAACCCAAAAAAAGGCAATGAGAATGTTTACTCCTCAAATTAACCCGGATTGATCGATCAGATGTGATTGTAATTGAAGGTGCTTTACATTTATGATACGGTGTTTTATTCTCGATGTTGTTTTTTTTAGTTAATGGTTAATATTGATTTTAGGGTGATTGATAAAAACGCCCTTCTTCAATTTTGCATCATTAAAAGTTGTAAGATATTATCAATCAAAAGGTTAGGGCCCAGGATTCTAAAAGTGGATTGGGAAAGTATGTATATATATATATACAAAATATATAAAAGCAGACGCATAAGTATCGACCGATCCAGAAATAGATTCAGAAATGCCCTCCATGTCTAATACTGGTTCCTCCATCCCCCTTGAAAATTCAAGAAACACAAAATATGGATTGAAGATACCAGGAAATCCATTTTGATAAACTGTGACCTATGGAATATGTTGAATCTATAGGAAAGATGAAAACCAAAAGAAACTTTGATGATAAAAATAATAAAAGGGCATTGGCATAATATATCTGTGTAAAACACATTTCACACAGAAATCTAAAAAAAAATTAGCCAGGGAAAAGAAGTCTGGGACCCCCTTTGAGAAACAAAATTTGAATCCAAAGGATTTTCCAGGGTGGCAGCTCCATCGAACAACTAGTTCCCATCCGCCATTCTGAATGTTTCAGGAAGGATGAATACCTGAATAAGAAGATGAAAATTCAAAAACCCAAAACCCATTGATAATCGAAAAAAAAGAGGGAGGTTAGAAAGTTTTGATTTTCTGGGGGGTATTCCTGATTTTTTCCCAAACCCCATCAGGGCCTTCGAAAATTGTGGCTTGGAACTGAAACAGATTTTAGTAAAAGAAAGATTTTTTAGCGAAGCGCAAATATGAAAAAAATGGAAATAATCTGCATTAATATCGAAAAAACAGGATATGGGAATATAGAATGCAGGGAATTAGAGGAAAATGAAATAACCGCTACAAGTATGGCCATAACTTAAATATGTCGATTTCCAAAAGGTTACGGAGAATAAAAAGAAATTGAAACAGGACCCCATTATCACAGCACTAGGAACTGGAAATTTAAGCAAAATGACTGGTATATGGGACTTGGTGCATCAGTTCATCTAAGGGGTCGTTCTGATTTCTTTCGTAACATATAAAACATTAGTAGTGATGAATAGTGACTACGGCCTTTAGAACAGTTTGAGATCACCTTAATGGGAGAAACCCCCCGGGGAAATTGAATATTGAAGGAAGAAAAGTTAAAACCCTTTTTATACGTGAAGTAAGATAGTTCCAGGACCCCAACTAATCTGATATCCCCAAAAAGCAATTAGCGAAAAGGGGCGGGAACACAGAAATTTGAAAATGAAAAAATGAAACTGAGATGGAAAATTTTGGTAACTTGATAGCAGCTGCCAAATCTACGGGAGGTGAATTATATAAACTGGATTGTTTCAAGTAAATAACTATGGTTTTGGCAAGAGTTGAAAATACACTGGATTTTTGGAATCGCCGTTCCAGGGCCAATTTGAGTCAGAAAATTTGAAGGTTTGAAGCTGGTATGGTAGATGGACTTCATCCAATACGAGCATTGGGGGGAATGCCCGTCGGCTGTGGGGAAAAGGGGAAAGCAGCACTAACCCTTTTTCCAAAAAAGTGTATATCAACGAAAAACTAATGGAAAGTTGCAACTCATACACCCCGATATTTGTGGACCCATGAAAAAATTCCATTGGTGGTAACGATATATTGATACCCATTGATGATTTCCCCTTGGGAAAAAAAATTCTTTCATTCTTTAAAAAAACAAATCGGGTACTAGAAAAATTTTAAGGAATCTAAAAAGTCTAGTTGAAAATCAAATTTCCCCAAGCCGAATCAAACCATCTGAACAAAACAATGGAAGGAATATGAAAAATGGATCCAAAGAGTATTTGGAGGAATGGTATTTAAGGGGCATCAGATAAACCATGGAATATACCCTACAACAAAAATGGAAAAGCTGGAATACTGCAACCGAACTTTGATGGAAAAGACGTTCAATGTTGTATTTATGCCCGTTTATCCCAAGAATTAAGGAGGCCGTCAAAACTGTGAAAACTCTAAAAAAAGAAGTCCTACATCTGTTTTGAAGAATATTAGTAGGAGATTTTTAAACCGGTTCTGGCCCCCCCAATCACCATGACGTCACGTGTGACTTTGAAAAGGCTTGCAGGGTGCAATTTTGTGTTTCTGATCCCTTTAGGGTTTGACTTGAGGGTTTGTCATTGAGGTTTTGAATGGGGGGTTTTGTCGACTTTGATTCGATCAGCTCTTGACCTTGAGTTTGACCTTGAGATTCATAACATTAAGTTTTGACTTTGAGGGTTTGACCTTGAGTTTTTATGTTGGATTGTTTTTGGCAACCTTTGGGGTTTGATCCTCCCATGTTTGTTGACCTTTGACTAAAGCTGTGGTGTAGGCATTACTATTCTGTGTAGTCAGGGGCCCTTTATGAATCTTGTATTTCCGCGAGGAGGGCGTTTGTCCCGTGAGAGAGCCAGAGGAACTGGGGGGTATTGATGAGGCTGGAATATCAAGAGAATCTCCTCAAAAACCCTAAGATTGCGCATCGCATCGGACTTGTTGATGGTGGGGGTATTTCACTGGGAAATATTCCAGGAGAAGAGTACTTGAATCAGTCTCCTCCAGTGAGCCATTGACAAGTTTTTGGAAATGTATTTTGTGCGGGATTGTAGAGTCAAACCCCGGTGATAATCTTTGTCGACATCAACGGAAACTCTGCCAGGGGTCCTTCATGAAACGAGTTTAAATTTGAAAAATGGCGATGACTCACCACCTGCAACAATCTATACATGTAATTGTTTTAATGTGACATTTTTAATTGTCAAGCCAACTCACAATAGAACACTCGCATACAGGACGAATTCATGTGTCTTACCCTTGGGGGGTTGTACACCTCATTAAAAAAGATCCCAAATGTCGATTTCCAGCCACAGAGTATCTAGTGAGAATATGTGTATACAGAGTATGCACCTTTTCAACGATATCGCCTTCCAAAGTACTCGAGTTATTGAAAAAACATCAAACTACAACTCCATCAAGGCAAAATGGAAGTATTTGAAGGCGTCATTCAAACACAGGAATTGAAGATATAAAATCATTCAATTCCCCCCAATCGTTTTAAAAAGGGGTCGATCAACTGATTTGAATGGATTTATTTGATGGGTTTTGGGGGACATTATAATTGCCTAAAAGTACGGAGTTTGAGGAGCGTGGATTCAGGGTTGTAGTTATAATTGCTGCCAATGATGAAAGGTTTAATAAAAATAATTTTCAGGATGGAGTTAGGAAAATTATGTTCCTTTGAGGAATCATAAACAAATACAGTCCACTTGGGGATCACTGCTACATGAAACTCCTGAATCTACTGAGAGGAAGAAAAGGTGCTGTCACATAAAAATGAAGACTCAATGCTGCTTTGTATGGGCCGTGACATCTGCATTTATTCCCACTCAATAATAATGTATCGGAGGTCATCCTATCCACATTATGAGACTGTCTTGAAATGCAACAGGTATGGATTTTCCAGTAAAATTACGATATAAAAATGTTTGAGCATTTGAAATGATATTTCAGTCACAGTTTATGGTTTGGAATCTAAGATTGAGAATAAGAGAGCCAACATAGTGAGGTCGATTTCACCTGATACCTCTAGAGAAAACTAAAGATGCCAATGCATTGCTTATCATGATGAGGGGAAGCATAGTCAGCTATTGCTGGATAAAAAGATCTCTCAAGATTGGTGCCAAGTCAACTCCAGCCCAGTGAACACAAAAAATATTTCTGTGGATGGATGTCTTCATTGTAATTTTCGAATGAGCGATTACTGCTGGGTCACCAGATGCAATGATTGTAATCATGTATGTACAACAGTACTGCAAACTGATTCCAGAATCAATAAATATGGGAAAATGGTGGCCGGTAATACATTAATGTTTGAAAATCTGAAAGAAAAAATGAATGTACCTTTGGTATATGCAGATTTTGAATCGATTCTGAAGCCTATACAAACCACTGAACTGAACCCCCTGAACTCCGCGTATTAATGAATAGAACCTTCCAGCAATGAAGTTTTACTATTTGGGCTTATCTGATAAAATGTTCCTTTGATGATAAATTAACGAAATTTGTTCTATATAGAGGTGCTGATGGGCAAAAGTTTCTACAATGCGAATAGAAGAAGATTTAAGGAATATATATAATAACTAATTTGAGGTGTGTCAAACCAATGACTAAACAAACCCCAGAAGAGGAAAGGAATTCTAAATGCCACCAATTTGTGGTATATGTAAAAAACCTTCACAGAAGGGATGTTAAAGCCAGAGATCACTGCCATCCCACGGGGAAAAAGATATCCAGGCAGGCACTCTGGCCTGTAATTTGAATCTCCAAAATACCAAATTTCATCCCCATTATATGCCATAATATGATGGGGGTTAGGGATTGCAAATATGTCTATTAAAGAATTGTATGGAGGAAAAGGATAAGGCTTGATGCTATTCCCCAAACTAAGGAAAAATATATTCGTTTACAAAAAATCTCTACACACATAGCTATCAAAGTAGAAGAAAAAATTAAGAAAAACCTTTTGAAAATGATTTATAGATAGCCTCAAGTCCATGTCAAGCTCCCTTAGGAAAATTGGGTGCAAATTTGAGTGATAAGCAGTGTATAGAGATGTTAAAAAAAGTTTTCCTGATAAAGAAAAATCTAATTTAATGAGGCAGAAAGGTGCTCTTCCTCTATAGTTTTGTGGATAACATCAATAAATCTGATCATCCTAATTTTACTGACAAAAAAATCAGCTCTTTATGGGATAAATTTGAATGAGGAACATGTATCAGAGGAAAGATTATATGAGAGCCGAACGTGCTTGGGCACCCATTTGAATGTAAGAGTCTTGGAGAATATCTCGGATTTATATTCTAAAATCTGATGTCCTACTACTATGTGATATTTCTGAGAATCTTTAGACGGATTTGTTTAGGAATATTTTAAGCTGGATCCAGCCCACATTATACTGCACCTGGATTATCTTGGGATGCAAAAGTTGAAATATACAACATTGAACTTGAACTGCTAACTGATATTGATATGATAAATTTTTCAAAAAAGGTATCCGTGGAGGTATTAGTCAATGTAGCGATAGGAAGCATATAGCAAATAATAAGTTTATGCCTGATTCTGATCCCAAATGAGCAAAACATCATTCATTCTATATTTGATGCTAGTAAATTTATATGGGCATAGTATGTCACAACCATTACCTAAGCATCTGATTTCACTCTGGCTAACTCTGAGAAGAAATCACAAATTTAGACATTATGGCTGTGGCAGACAATGATCCATATGGATATGTCCTTGAAGTTGACATACATTATCCCCAAGAATCTGCACGATAAACATCCTGACCTTCCTTTCTGGTAGAAAGTATAGTGCCACCAAATTAAAAGCAAAATTCCAAAATTGATCTCCAAATCTTGAAATGATAAGCGAAAGTATGTGGTTCATTATAAAACTTGAAACAGGCTGCCAATAATGGTTTGATTGTTATGCATACTCATAGAATCCTAAGATTCAAGCAGTCATGTTGGATGAAGCCTTACATCGATCCTCCACTCAAATGCGTATAGATCTAATAATAAGTCTGAAAAAAGATTCTATGTTAAATGAAAAAATGCAGTTTATGGCAAAACGATGGAAAATGCTGAAAAATAGGTTTGGGATGTGGGATTTTTTCAACTTGGCAGAATGCCTACAGAAGTATGGAGCAGGGGCTCTGATTGAAGACCAACTTAAAAAAATTTGGGGCCAAAATTTTTAATGAAAATCTCTTCCCTGGATTCAAAATGGGTAAAGGAAAGGATTACGATAAAACCATTGATTTGGTTTCCCCGGGGTTTTGGAATTATCCAAGACTGTAATGTATGTTTTTTACCATGGATGATAAAGAAAGAATTTGGCGAATGCTTCTGCTCTACACTCGATACAGATTCTCTTTTTTAAAAAGTAAATACGGACAATTTTATGGATTTCATCAGCAAATAATATAAGCAGTTTTTGAATTATCTAATTAAATTGAAAATAATAAATCTTGCATACCTGTAATAAATTTTAGTCTTGGGTAATTTCCCAAAGATGAGTTCTAAAGGGATCCAATAATTTAGTTTTTATGGTACTGGTGCAAAAAGTACTATGTTAATCTTTTGGCAACAGAAGAAAGGGGAAAAAGGGTAAAGGGGATTTTGGATAAAGAATAAATTTGGGAATTGGAGGATTAAAAAAAAATAGTTGAGGAATGGTGGTAAAATTTTAGGAAGATGAATTCATTTTGGAAGCACCCTCACATGATATGTTTCCATGGAATTGAAAAATAAAGAGCACTATTCATATGATGATGATAAAAAAGTTTCAAAAGTTAACTCAGCAGGGAATTGTATTAAAAAAGAATTGAATCGTTGGAAAAAAAAAATTCCCATCCACTCATGGAAAGACATCTGATCAAGCATTATTGCATGTTCCACCGCCTGGTTACCAACCCAACATGTAAATTGAAGATCCCCAGTATATGAAAAAATTTATATAATGTAAGTTAAAAAAACATCGGGTTTTCTGTGTATCAAAAAAGAAATGAAATGGAAAAGGATGCTTAATTGTGTGTTTTATTTTAGAATTTGATGGAATACACCCCAAATTTTGGGAGGACAACTTTAGAACATTAATCGATATTCGTCGGGCCAAAAAAAAATGCCATAGAAAATAAATTACAAGTCAATACCCTACCACCCTAATCCCAACAAATTTAGCAAATGATCTGTAAGAAAAATATTAGTGATATTAGATTTTTTTTTCCAAATATGATAATAAAAAGACTTCATGAAGCAGAAGATGGCCCCCCTCCCACGCCCCCATCCCGTGACCAACCAATAATCCAAATGTACACCCAACCCGCTTTCTATAAGTCTAGGAAAATCAACACTCATTCAAAGTTATCAACTAAACTTTATTAGATATTATTTGAGATTTTTTATCACAATTTTCCCCTTATATACCCCCCCCTCAGGAAATTTAAAATTAAATTCCGCGGGATATTGAGCCCCGCGATTGGTTTTAAATTTCCAAACCCTTCCATCTGTTTTTTCCCAATTAACCCTTGTCGAAGGTATTCATCATATTCTGATTGAAAATTATTCCCCCCTCCGTCATAAGATGGATGAGAACGTTCGACCTCCTGTCCAACCCCCATCCATTATCTCCTTCCAACTCCGATTAATGGACGATGCAATGTCTGGAATTGAAGACGATTTATGGATTTTGACTTTTCCAACTCTTCCCACCTTCGACCTTTTACGATGTTGGTATAGGTTCAGCTGAAGCAAAAAGATGGTTTTACGATAATTACTTCATCGATCGATTTAGCGCCACTGGTGCTAGGGATTCACCACGATGGCTTGGGTACCATTCCGCTGCCGCCTATTACTGGCGGCCCCCAGTAGCCGTTGGCGGGGGGGGCTGTATTTCCTCACACCCATCCCAAAAAATCTGCAGTCCTGAACACTTGGCAGATCCTCTTGAGACTTTTGGGCCTTTTTAGGAATTTTCTTTTTGGTTAGTTTTTTTTCCCCTGAAGGAGGTCTCTGGTGAATCTTTTCATCGGAATCCGAACACCTGCGCTTCCCTGCTCAACCTCGATGGTCCAGCGCCCTTCAGGGATGGTACGGGTGACAAAAGAGCTGGCAAATGGATTATTCCATTTTGAACATTGTGATAATCTAAAATCCTGAATTTTACTCCATCTTCCATTTGGGATGGTCCGCACACTAGCTTCACGACTATCAACCCTCTACCCAGGGCGAGCTTCAAAGCCAAAGTTTAAGTCAAAATGGGGGAACTCCCGCAGTGGATTTTTTCGGGTGAAAATCTGAAAGGGTTTTAAAAAGTTAGATAGATACCAAACGAGCAGAGTCGAAGGAATGGATTGTCTGATCCAGCACTCGTAGTTTTATGCCTTTTCCCCACTCTTCGGAGGAGGAGTCCATGAGAGGGGGCATGCGCCGGCAATATGCAGGATGGGTGATGTTTATACGCCTTTAGGCGAGTGCATGCTTGGGGAGGGGGTATTGAAGCTATTTTTAGACTCCAAATTTAAGTTTCTGGTATGTGGAGTTTTGGGGGGGGATTAAGACGAAATCATATAAATTAAACTCTGCAATGGGTAGGGGCTTCATTCCCCAAAACTTGCATCTTGTCGAATTACAAAATGTGCTCCAAAAGGCCGTTGAAGAAGCTGTCAACATGGAAGAATTTAATATCTCAAGAGGAAGGGTTTTTATGGAAGAAGCAGAAGCGATGCTGCAGTGGAGCAGATGCTGCAGGAGGAGAACCAGCAGCAGCAGGGACCCTTTGCCAACGATGGGGGGAGCCCTTGGGTTTACCAAGACGAAAGACGATATTTGTTTGCCGATGATGAGGGGCTAGGGAAGACGTCTCTAACGACCTGGATGAGGTGTTTTTTCCAGAGGCAGGGTGATCAATACCGCATCGTTTGGGCTAAACCAGGATATCCTGACTTCAGTCAACTACAGATTAGAGGGATGACGAGGGATGGATGGCGAATCTGTGTTTGAATGTTTCTCCACTTTCCAGCGGAAGGATCAACTCCATCAACGGTGTTGCTTTTGATATGCACGTAGCTGGGGAGACATTGAGATGAAATTTTGGGGGATCGCTGCAAAATTCCATTTTTTAAAGGTAAATTGGCAGGATATAGCTGCCATTGCAATAGAGTTTATTGAAAAAAAGGGAAAATCGTTTGTTATAATATATTGTATATTTTTAAATAAAAATTTTATTTGATGTTGACCTTTTGAATAAATTTTTTACCTTCCAATAACAGTCCTAAAATTTTCTATTCCAAACAACAAACATTTCTTAGGTGAAATCTTTCCCGCAAAAAAGATTTTTTTGAGTCTTTCCAAATAACTTAAAATGTCTGAGCTCGAATTAATTTTCCTCTTTTGCGACTACATCAATGTTTGAAATAATATATCATCATTATTATACAAAATTTTTCCCATAAATTGGGGGGGACTTAGAATTTTAAAACCCTCGAAAGATCAAGCACTTTCCTATTTACGCACTTTCATTCTAATTCTAAAGATCCCTCCACTTCAAAATGATATAAAAATTGAGCCGGCCATCGATCATCCTCATTTCTGATCATCAGGTCAGATGTAACTAAAGCTCTGCGGGACTCGGATAAAATTTGCGTGCTTGGAGGATTAAACCACCCCCCAATTTTTTTTTCCAGTGGATGATGGCCCCATCCAAGTCGGGGTTTTAGCTCTACTAGTGGCCATTGGATATGGAAGCATCAACTTTGGACCTCCGGGCGGATTGGGATCGGACTTGATTTAGATTACTTTGAAAAGAGCCATCTTCTGCGGGGGACGCCCTGGTGGGGAGGAGAGGAAGGTATGCGGGATGACCACATTTGCACCGATACATGGAGTGTGTTGAGCGAGGGGTAAAAACCCCTACTCATAATCCTGGTGGATTTTATTTTGCGTTATTACGCGAGACCAAACGCAGACGGGGGGTACTGCAACCGGTGGATGACGAAGTTGGCGGTTGGGTGATGATGATGATGATGCTCACCGCTGATAGCCCTGACGTTTAGATGATGATGTCATCAGGATAGACCCCGACGATGATGTCATTGTTATAGATTGAGGGGATAGCCATTGAGGGTAAATTTAATGAAAATTCACAGGATGATGCGATGGTTGGGGACATCCATAGGGTGGGCGGCCACCCCACTCCACCAAGAATTTAATTTTGAAAAAATTTAAAAAGTTATACATCAGAATGATTTAAAAGTTTAAGAACATCGGCGCACACAAATATATATGTCAAATTTTTATATTTTTCCCTGCATTTAATAAACACCTTTGGGGAAAAGAGAACATAAGGGTTTTAAAAATTTAAAAATGCCAAAAACTTTTTATCCAGTGAAATCAACATTCCCGATTTACCAAAAAAATATCCTTTAAATTATTTTGGAAATAAGCCCCCCCGAAACCTTTAATGATCACCCAAACTTACTCCACGCCCTTTTTCCCCAATTCCCGAAAATTCCCCCCCCCCCCTTGAAAAGATATAAAATTTCAATTTAAACCGGCCCATCATTTCTCACCCTTTAACATCATGTCAGAATAACCCGGGCCGCCGATTCCCCCTAGTAATATATTGAACGGGTGGATTCACACAAACCAAGTTTATTGGGGCTGCTAGCTGGTGGTGGCTCCATTAAGGAATGAAGTGAGCCCCCTTTTTCCGCCCCAATTTATAAGGGGTGGATTTAGACTCAGACTCCATCCACTTTGTCTCTGGGGAATCTGAAATTTCCATCGATTGGGATTCCCTTTGGTTTAAAACGTCCACGAATGCAAGAAAAAATTGGAAGCCCTAACGTCGTATTCTATATTTATAAGGGTTTATTTGTGAGGGGTAAAATAGATATTGGGGGACCCTCATGGTAGGTACTACAAGGATGGGCGAGGTTGGGGACCATCCATTGGGTAGGGGCGCCACTTCACTTTATCAAGTATTAATTTTCAAATATATTTGGAATCAAAATATTTTATATATATATATATATATATATATATATATATATGACAAATATACGATCCCCCAAATTTTGGGGAAAAAGAAACATGATGCTATATAGCCTACACTATACATCATTTAAAAATCAAAAATCTTTGATTGAATATTTTCAGTCTATGAACAGAATTCAATGTTGATCAAAAAATGTTAGATTTCCCATTTATTCTTCGGAATCTCATCTGATCCCCCACATATTGCTAATACGTCTTTCGTGCATTTTTTATATGCATAACCTGCTACCAAATAGTAGGTTCTATTATTTTTCATTTTATCTTCTTTTCATAGTGGTGAAAGTGTGTGTGTGTATGGGGATGCGACTTATTTAAACTACAATCTAAATGAAGGGGATTATATTGAATATTAATATATATATATATATATTCTTTGGGGGTTTTATCTGACACAAAAGAAAGAAATTTTTTTATTTTATTTATTTTTTTTATACTATGGATATAAAAATCTATAGATTCATCCGAGCCGACCTCTCATCCGATTGGATATATTTTCCTCTGAGCAAAAATTTGAATTTTCTGGGTATATTGATTCTGAAGATCTTCTTCTTTATTGGGCACCTATCCCTCCAAATTATGGTCCCATATGACGGGAGGACGGTAGGTTGTTGTCGTCCCTCTCTATAGTCATTGAAGTTGAACTGACTTGATTGTCCGGGATAGATGCCCCTATCCGAAGGATTTGGTGTAACTTCCTGCGTACTGACTAGTGGTGGTTTCAGCCTACATATAATTTTTAGACTTTTCTTTGGGATGCTAGTGTGAAGGAATAACCAAAATTAAATTTATATATCGTTAGTGAGAATACAGTTAGAAGTAAGGGGAGTAATTCCCTCCTCACGAGGGGTAGAGGGAAAGGGGAGAGGTCGAAAAATATGTGTAAAAAAAGGTGACATTCCATGTCTATTTCATCACTTTAAAAATTTTCAATCTTTGATTTTAATTGAGTTTGAAAATATCATTAAAGTATTAAAAATGAATCCCGGAAAGTTGCAGCATTTTATCAACTTTGTTGGGCATGGACCCTTTGGAGAAGCTTATTTCAAATGATGGATTGCGGGAAGGGGGTTCAACCTAAAAACTTTCCCCAAACATTTCAAAACCGGTGATTTGGGGTTTTTTTGATAGGGCCCGGGAGTTTATCAGGGGAGGGATTTGATAAAACCAAAAAAAGAGAAGCAAAAAAAATTGATTTTTTGGGAGCGTGATATTGAAATATCTGAATTATTGCCAACCTGTTCTTCGCTCCCAATAAGGAGGAAGAGAAAGTAAGATTTAAAAAAAAATAGGAGGGAAATACACTGATGTTCCCGACCGGGTGGTTCCAAGGTTCCCTTCCAAGGCTAAAATAAAAAAAGGCAATTTAAAGGAACACATAAATTAATCCTTAACCCCAGTTTCCATATATCAACGTCACATTAAATTTTCCATTGATTTTTCATCGTATGCCCCGCAGAAATGTTTTGGGAACTTAAAAAGTTGGTGAAAAGAGGCATCCTTGATAAGAAACCCGTCCTTGCCCCAGTGTAGAAAAGGATCAAAGTTTGCAAGAGGATGGAAACCATAAGAAACCCCCAGGAGCATTGAATCATGAAGAAAGACTTGGCAAATTTGGGAAAATAAATTGATTCCCTTCAGCCAAAGTTGATATGGAGGGGAGAAATAACGATGATTTTGCGCAAGAAGCAGAGGAAGGATTAAAATAAATTTCCACAACACTCAAGGGAAAGGGCTTCGCCGATGATACAGAAATTTAAAAAGACTTGAACAATGATTTTCTAAGGATAGTGAATAGTTTTAATTTAAATTTGATTGACTTTTAGAATTGAATTTGAAAAGTGCAAATGTAATTGTGTGGGTTTGGGCAAATTTAAAATAAAAAATACTTTTAAACTAAACTAGTTTATTATTTTAAAACATTATATCATATAGAAATATTTTCAAAATGGCATTCTTTGAGATCCATGGGTTGTTTCATTGGAAAACCTAAACCATTTGACAAACACTTTTGGCCTTTTCTCTCTACTTTTTCGAAAGGATACGGGGCCGATTTTGAGTTTCCTGCAATTCAGCTTTGAAGCAGCCTTGGAAAGGATTCCATCCAGCCCGAGGGAAAGTATGCTGGTGGATATGTACTATTCTTTTGACGACTTTGAAAAAATTCCGTGGGGGAAGCTATTTCATAGCCCTTTCGAATAAATTTTTATACTTGCTTATACGAACTATGTTTATACTCGATATTTTGGTTGATTTTTCATCTCTTTTTTTTTCTTTTTATGATTTTCAACCCTTTTTAGTGGTTTAATTTGATGGGTTTCCCCCTACCCATTGTTGGGTGCTCTTTTGGGTTTTATCCATGTAAGTGATGGGGTATTTCCAACCATTTATGATTTTCCCTTCCCTTGAAAACCCTTATAGATCCAAGTTTTGGGTTGTTCGAATTTCTTTTCCCCTAGATGCTTTTGTCGAACCTTTTAAAATGGAATAATTTCTAATTATTTTTCGGGCCCCCTCAATGATGAAAATTTCTATTTTAAAACCCTTTTTTGATCGCTCTTTGGGACATGTTTCTGAATATTTGGCACCTCCAATACCACCCCCATGGCATTTAGCTATATCTTTACCAGCCCTTTGTTCCCTTAAATGGTTCCACAAATATTTAGAGTAATGAATGATGACCACCAAAAATGTATCGATAACCTTTACTTAACTTTGGCATTTAAAGGTTTAAATTCCGGGCCCGATCTTTTGCCACAAACTCTACCCTTGACGACAGTTGATCTCTCCCGGAAATTTCTGGGCCCCGGCGTAACTCCGGGGCCACAATATGACGTTTGATATTATTAAATCCCCTTCTTGGGTTCCCCTGATGATAAAACAAAAGATGAAGTGATTTGTCTGATCAAAAAATTTTATCAATATATAATAATTCCCTTCCACGTAGCCCTCTCATTATTGATATGATCCATTTTCATGTCCCGTGACCAGGGTGCTTCGAAGCAATATAACAATCGCAAACGATCCACTAACTCTTTAGGTTTATTTCCCGCATACATAATTCTTCCTTTGATGTAAACACTTCTGTAACTTTAATTTTGATTCCTTTTCCCCCCCTTTGATTTTACAAACGTAAATTTGGGAAAATTTCGATTTCAAAGTGGTCTTATGGACTTTGATATTTCGATTTTAATCTTATTCCATTTTGACTTAACTTTTTGTACAGTGCAAAAATCCAAAATTTCTGATATATGTGTTTTTGAAATTTTTTAAAACCCAAATCCAGGTGGTTTCTTTGAGGAATATTGGGTTTTATAAATCTGAAGTGCCGGGGATTGAGCAATTGCATAGCGCCATCCTAAAAGGAAATATTTCCATCATCAAACGGACTCTAGATTCCCATTTTAGTGTTTGTGTTGAAGGATCTACCTCACAATTCATAATTCACATCATATTCTACTATTTCCATTTCTAATATTTTGCAAATGTTGTTTAGTCTCAAACCATTGCTGGAAGATTCCAAATCTCGTGAACTCCGCCATTGATGAAGTGGGTCGTTGAATAGGTAGTTGTAGCTATTTTCTCGCATCATCCACATCTTTGATGGTTTCATTATCAATACCTGAAAATGATGTACGCTGCTGAAAGATTGTTTTTCCCAACTGGAGTGCTGGTCTCGGATGGATCGAGAAGGTGTAGACGGTTCACAACAGCAGCAGAAGAAAGAGCATTGAGTGGTTTGTGGATAGGATCATAAAGTTTTTCGAGGGCAATCTTTCTTCCACATTTCCACTTTTGATGGAATTGAATTTTTGTCGAACAGCTCGGTCGCTTGAACTAGTTGACGTTTCAAATCCATTTTGTTTCTACATTATCTCGCAAGATCTGCATTATTTGATGACGAGTTTATTGAGTGACCTTTGACGGAGTTCGATGAATGATTAAGTCTTTTTTCGAATTGAGATATCATGATATATGAAACTATCAAATCCTTTGCGATATCGTCCATCACATACTTTCGATCTTTATCAATGACAAGGAATCCATATTGATCATCCCAGCAATTCAACACATCATGAAATTCTTTGAATGTGACATAGGGCGAGACATGATCAAAGAAAAATATGATGTAAGTTCATCTCGTCTTGTTTGAATATGACGATGAAGTTGGTATTGTCACGCACTAGCTGTTTGGGGACTCGTGAATAGGTCTGTGCTAGATAGAAGCAATCAACATCTTTATGGCGTCCCATACAAAAATATGATCGGATAATATCCTGCTTTCGCAAATCACATCATCAAAAATGAAATAATTTGGTTTGCATCAGAGGGTTGCAAATGTCTGCATTATTACTGAATGTGAAGAAACCTAATCCTTTATTGGCGCTAACATATCAGCAAGTATTCATATTCGGTTGATTCAACGACTTTGAATAGAGATAAACGTTTGCAAATCCGCAATCCTTGTGGATGTGTCAGTAGAGATATCATGGCATTTGTCTTCCACAAATTTGACGGACCGATGATTAATGAGCGAACAGATGATGGCAGTGAAAGGGCTGGTCTCAATGAGTTCGGCCCATTTAATCCAGTCCCGATTTTCTCATCCAAATTATCTACTGCAAACTCTTCTTTGGCTTGACAATGCGCAATGTTTGACGGTTCGATACTCTATTAACCTATTAGTGCAAGATGTGTGAGATATGTTCATTTAAATGTCTACCACCACGGAGCAGACGTAAAGCAGAGATCGAATAATAAAAAAAAAGGTCGAGGATTGGTGAATTCTTTAATAAATAAATTCGCCGTTTGAATTGATTTACCTGGAGGATATCAACATTGTGGACCCGGAACTAAATTCAAAAACGATTGGCACGCAAATGATCCAGGCATCAATAAATTAGATAGGCCTGTAAAAACACGACATTCAATACTCGGAGAATCTCTGACGATATTGAAGCTAGACATAAAGCAGACAAAACAACTTGAATACAGTGCTTGGGATAGGTCAAATCGAAGGACGTCAAGATTCGTGAGAGAGCAGCCACTCTACTCGTCACCACATAATGAAGGCGAAAAGGGTTTGGTATGGTTGTGATGTGAACAATGTCAAACAACGGGTGAGAAAAAAATAAAGCATTGAAGAAAATGGGCGAATAAAATCAGAAAAGCAGCATCTCGAGAAGGAATTGTAATGAAAAGTTCGGGATGAATTCATAAAGCTGGAGGTAATCAATTCGTGACAAATAATAGAAAGATGGCCACAACAATGGCATTGAAAGCAGCACGTAAATATTTGAAGGCAGCAGGCGGAAAGAAAAAATCTGCACACCTCGCATAATACCTATTCCTAAAGTTGGTGGAATTTTTTTCCATTGATACCACTTTTGCCGGATTATCTGCATTGGGTAGTTTGGCTGGTGCTGCTGCAGGTATAAGCAGAGCTATAAATTGGCAAGTGCGAGCAGAAATGATCTGAAAGAGGTAAACATCATAACAGAAAGATGGAGGCGATAGCTTTAGGAAAAAGGTATGGTTTATTCTGAAACCATATCGCAAAGGCCTCGTATCTATCTCAAACCCTATACATCAAAACTAATTGATGCCCTACTTTAAACTCTCTACAGATATAGATCTTATATATTGCCACACAATTGAAATTCACACTTTCGTGGTGTGTCTATGCGGATAATTCTGCCAAACCTCAGGACTCACGTAATCATGAAACAAGCTTCATCAATCTGGATGGATTCAGCGGTCGAGGAAACACATTGCGGCATAGCGGGGAAAATTGGAAGAGTTGCAACATATTCGATAGTTTTGGAGATTTACTCCCACCATGGAGTTGGTCCATTACTTCCGGAAAGGTACGCATGCAGTCGAAAAAAATTATGTATAATTATGAACGGGCGAAATACAATACAGGTGTGTGATTGGACACTTATGCTTGAAGCTCTCCTTCCAATCACCCGAATGCTTCAAAATGGATTTCACGCCAGAAATGGATCGAGGGGCCCTATTAAGAGAATGGGGCATTCCTCATCGCATATTCAAGATTACGCAGCTTGAAAAAAAATGAGTAAAGGTCAACTTTGCGGATACGCCCAAAGAGGTCAGATTATTTGTGCAGCTTAATGAATTAATCGGTTTGGGAAATACTTCCCAAACACCTTCAGGAGGATATTGATATTTTAAAATATAAATTAGTATGAGCATCATATGGATAATGCAAGTGTTGGAACATCAAATTCCAGTGATGTGAATGATGGACCCATACCTCGAAAACTATTTTGTTGTTATTGCACCATCGATGATTGTAATATTGGCGCCAATAACAACGTTGAATTGGGAACACAATGCCGCGAGGAAACGAAGAAAATTATTTCGCATGTTAGTGAACAACAATAAAATGATTTGTTAATCATATGAATGCAATCAGTCATGTCACGAAAGTTCGAGCTACAAGCTGTTGGAACCAGTGTCTTGAGGCAGACTTCTACCCACCCATTGAGCTGGATAAGAATAGCCGTATGGATTGGGGCTTTTGGATTCTATGGATGCAACACAATCCACAATGTCACGGAAACAAACAACTTGATCACTTTCTTCATTCCTGAAATAAAGCCGCCACAGTCAGTTCTAAACGTGTTATAAAATACCAAGTGGCGCATATGAGATAGAAGAAATAAATGCTGTTATCCAACGAGAACTTGAATTCCATGTATTTCATGGCGCGAAACATGATGACACCTTACATTGGATGAATTGTTCAGCCTCGAGCAAACAATAATCATCAAATCGTATGATGCAATCAAACATGTGGTGAACCTGAAACATGAAAACTCAATGCATCCCTGTTGGGATTCGAGAAGAAATTCAAATCGATGCATGAATCTACATCTCCTGTGAATATTGTACCCGTGAGACCCCATTCGATTGGATTGCAATATCATTTCAGGATCATACATAAATGACGAAGAGAATCATATTCTTTTCATTTGACGTTGATGTTGAGCCGGGTTATAATATAACAAAAGAGCCAAACAACATTATTTATATGCCCATCAGTCCGGAAGGACGTCAGTTCATCGACAACATTACCTGCGCATATTGGATCATCGAAATAATCTCATTGATTTCTGGTAGTGTGGAAGAAATAGTTGCACATTGGAATTGAAGAAATTACAATAACGAATGTAATGGCTTTGCTACAACAAACGACAAAACATGGGAAAACGAAATATTTTTACCAATCAAAGATCGTCATTCATCAAATATCGTCAAAAAGAAAAGCTTTGCCAGGAAGAAGGTCATTCCACAAGTGTATGCTGAACGACAAAGACATACATTGTCAGCGAAAGATCTTAATTTTCTAAAATCGATTGACCTGAATTCGACAATAAAATGGTACTGAGCAAACAGTGACAAGTTGAATATTCTTAATGAACCAGTGGTCGATCATTCTCTCTAAGTCTGCACGAGCATACCTATAAGCCGTATGGATCACTTGTTCAAGAATTCAGATGAAACTGAATTGCAATCAACAATCAAGATGTAATACTGGATACTGCCGACAGTTTCATTTACATTGAGGAAAATTCATTCCAAAAGAAGTGAACAAAGAATGCTATCTTTCCAACAATGCTTTGCCATTCCTCTTCGATTGAGATCCGCTATGAAATGGGTGGTGAGCAAGTTGTCCGTTGTTCGAAAACCAGGCATAACATCCACAATGAAGAATATGCTTTCATTTGGTCAATCACACTCTCACATGCTTTTGACAACTGGATGGGACTTTCCGACACAAACAACACATCATTGATGCACCCAGTCATTTATTCCCGTGGAAAACTTCCTCTCAAATATTTGATGGGTTTTGCCGAGGATTATAAGAAGAGCATTCTTAATGCAAAACAAGAACTGATTTTGATTATAGCTCGTTCATTCAAGAATTCATATATTGAGACGTTGATGCCTCTTGAAATTACAAAGATTGAATGGAAAATAAACATGTTGTGCCCGATGACAAGCAGAAGCTCAAATTATTCCAGTAGAATAAATAAGAGTGGTCTGAATTCAAAAATCAAGTTGGCTATCGTATGTGGGGTCTTTATGAATTACCCTCATTGCGTAGCACATCTTCAACATATGGGCAATAAAACAACCAACACTTTGGAAACACCTAGCTACATAATTATTGGTTTTCAAAGTACCACTGCAGCCGAAAACAGAGCACAGAACGTGACAAAATTCATCAAATGCTAACAATAAGAACATCCGAGTGTATTTGAACCATGAAGTCTACCAATACGAGCGTTGAAACCTGGACTGTGATAAAAACTATTCTCTTCAGCTTACTATGCATATGAGGACTTTCAACGTAGTTATTATGACAAAGATAAAGAGTGAACCTCTTATGGACCTTGAAGCATTTCAACAGAATCCTGTTCATCATTGATTGTTTACATCAACCGAATGCTACAAAATCATCTACAGTGGATACAGCTGGAGTTCGAAACAAGAAAAATAAATTTCCAGCCAACACCAAAGTCTATGCACCTCATTATACACGATACCTTCTTGACTTATAAATGCATTGGATGGCTCTTGTTCGTAATTCACTTTGAAATGTTCAATATTTTATTTTTGTACTATATCCGAATATTTTAAGTATATCAATAATGTTTATGTGTAATGGAAAAATAAATAAACAAGATTTTGTAAATATATGTTTTATTTCATATCAAATATCTACATGATCATATTCATCATCATATTCATCATATAGTTGATATTTCTCGATGATGTCATCAGGTAGGAATGGTAAAAGGGTGTGGAGAAATCCTTCCAGATCCAATTTGATCATTTCTTCACAGAATTGTTGCAAGTTTAAGGCTCCCTGGCTGAATTCCTCACAAGTATTGTACCCTTGACGTACTTCTCGGATAAATGTGCACATCTTTGGATTTCATCTTCATCGAAGCAAACATTCAAATCATAGACTGTAGCATGGAGGACATCTTGACTTAAAGCATTCAAGTAGGAGTTCAATCTATCGATGGCTGTATTGATGTCCATGGCTTCCGTCCAACATTGACTCGAGTAATGCATCCACATATTGAAAACTGAAACGAAAAAAGAATTGTTAATATATTCCATTGACATTCAAATAATTTTACTTACATGAGAAAAATGTGATGCTCCAAATATAGTACTTCTACACTGAATGTTATTTTTTAATGGAGAAATATCTATATTCAACATAAAATCACTATATCCTAACTATTAACATATAAACAATATTATCATTTAATGTAGTTGAATTCTACTAGAGGTCGAGTTCTCAAACTCCCTGCTACTTGTGGACTCTGACCCAAATATGTTATTGTATATTTGAAATCTGAAGCATTTATGCAACTGACATCGTCCGCATTGAATTCATCCGAAATACTTTTGACAACCATGATTTGAATAAAGTATCATTATCATCACGTAATGTCATTAGAATAGATCTCCCATATCGGGTTATACAAATCATCATACCAAGTATGTTGAAAGCTTTACCGATGGGTAATGATGATATTGGTCTTTGTTCAAAAGCTCCCACCCTCTTTTCAATTATTGAAGAATTGATTCTCTTCAAATCTACAACTTTTGGAAGAAAAGACATAGTAAGACTGTATGAAAAAATATAGATTATTTCACCTTATAAAAAATACACTCACTCAATTGAGAAACTTCTCGTACTCTGTATTCACTCTGATGATATTATCTAACATCTGATTTCCCATCAACGACTCCACATTTTATAAGAGACATCCCCACCCCATTCATCAATACTCGAGTTCACTCCTACCTCTCTCACAGGATGAATGCCCTCCTCGCTTGGAGAGTACAAGGATTCATGAAGGTCATGACTACACAGAATATGTATGCCTACACCACAACTTTAGTCAAGGTCAAACAAACATCGAGATCAAATCTTAAGGTTGCCGAAACAATCCCAACATCAAAACTCAAGGTCAAATCTCAAAGTCAAAACTTAATGTTATGAATCTCAAGGTCAAACTCAAGGTCAAAACTGAAGTCGAATCTCAAAGTCGACGAAACCCCATGTCAAAACTCAATGACAAATCTCAAAGTCAAATCTCAAGGTCAAACACACACACATTGCACACCTGCAACCATTCAAGGTCACACGTGACGTCATAGTGGTGGGGGGAGAGCCAGAACCGGCTTAAATCTCCTACTAATATTACCCCAGGAGAAGCGTGGAGTGGCAAAAAACCGAACCTAAATCATTTAAGAATTTTTGGATGCACAGGGTATACGCATATCCCAAAAGAGAAACGGAAAAAATGGGATCCAAAGTCGAAAGAGTTAATATTCGTTGGCTACTGCGACAATTCAAATGGATACCATCTGATAAACCTGACAACGAAAGAAATAACAAAATCCAGAGACGTCATATTTGACGAAAAGAAAATGTTTGTCAAAAGTAATGAAATTGACGCAACTTTCTATAATTTTGAAGAAATTCCAATGATTATTGATGGGAAGGGTCTTCTAGAGAATGATTCCGAATTTATTCAGGTAGAAAATGAGGAATTGCCTCACGATTCGATACAGAATGATGAACAGACTACCGAACTGATACCTGAAATAGGAGAAGAGAAAGCGATAAAAAGAAATGAAGATAATTAAATCCAGCAAAGATCGAGTACCTGAGAGATTGAAAGACTACGTGTTGTGTGCTGCAAGAGATATAGATAATATCGAGGATCCAAAATCGTCTCGGAGGCATTGCCCAGAAACGATTCAGAAAGCTGGAAAAGAGCCATGAAGGAAGAATATTCATCTCTAATCAAAAATAAAACGTGGGAGCTAGTAGATCTACCAGAAGGACACAACTTGATATCTTGCAAATGGGTTTTGTGCAGAAAACGAAATGACCAATGAAAGTTGATTCGATACAAGGCACGTTTAGTAATTAGAGGTTTTTCCCAAGTTTACGGCATCGATTATGATGAGACATTTTCGCCTGTAGTTCGAACTACTACGTTGAGATTCCTGATAGCTGCAGCAACTCTATACGATTGGAATATCAATCAAATGGATGCTGTGACTGCATTCCTTCAACCTGAATTGGAAAATGAAAATATTTACATGAAACAGCCAGAAATGTTCGAAAAAAAGACCATCCAGAGAAAGTGTGCAAACTACACAAGGCTTTATATGGGCTCAAACGGTCGAGTCGATTATGGAATATCAAACTAGACAAATGTTTCAATGAAGTTGGTTTGAAACAAGCAAAATTCGATAATTGTGTTTATTTCTGTCGAAAAGGAAACGACTTTGTCATTGTGACAGTCCATGTAGATGATCTTCTACTCTTCTCGAATAATATGGAAATGAATGATGATCTGGTAGAAAATTTGAAAAAGAAATTGAAAATGAAATATTTAGGAACAGCCAAATACTGTCTGGGCTTCAAGATTGAAAGGAATCGAGAAAATAGAAAAACTTATCTCGATCAGAGCGAGTATATAGAAAAAGTGCTCTGCAGATTCAATATATCAGAATCAAATGCTGTCAAAACCCCATTGGAATGTGGTAAAAAACTAAGGAAAACCGAAGAAACGAAAGAATTAGTGAAAAACATTCCATATCAAATGGTAGTTGGAAGTTTATTATACGCAGCTCAGTTAACAAGACCCGATATATCACATGCAGTGGGAGTATTGAGTAAATGTAATGCTTATCCTTCGGAGGAGCACTGGAGTTCAGTGAAACGAGTCATGAGATATCTGAAAAGGACAACAAAATTAAAATTATATATCAGTGCACTGAACATGCTGAATTGATTTCGGGATATGCTGATGCTGACTTTGCTGATGATCCCGAAGACAGAAGATCTATCAGCGCTTATGTATTTTTGATGGCGAAAGGAGCAATAAGTTGGTCGAGTAAAAAGCAACAAACTGTAGCGCGCTCGACAACAGAAGCTGAATACATGGCTTTAGCTCATGCAGTTCAGGAAGCTCTATGGATTCGAATGATGATGGAAGAGTTGGGAATCTGTGAAAACTATAAGGTACCCTTTCATTGTGATAACAAAGGAGCAATAGATCTATCAGAAAACTCTATGCATCATTCACGTACAAAACACATTGATGTACAATATCATATTATTCGTGATGCTGTCAAAAATTGACAAGTAGACGTCAAGAAAGTTTCCACAAATGAAATGGTCGCCGATTCCTAAACCAAAGCACTCTGTGCCCAAAAACATGAATGGTGCAGAGCAGAGATGGGAATTCATAAATCGACATAATCAAGAAAGACACTTTATCAAGTGGGAGTATTGAAGTGTGCTATACATTTCATGATACGGTGTGTTATATAGTCGATGTTGTTTTCTTTAGTTTGTATGGTTAAATATTGATTTTAGATGATTAATAAAAACGTCATTCTTTCACTTCGCATCATTAAAAGTTGTAAGATATTATCAATCCAAAAGATTGTTTCTTCTACAAACATGTGTTTGAGTTTTTGCTCTACGAAATTTCCTGTAATGTTGGTAAAAACACCGTGGTAGCCATATTTAGACTCTATGAGCTCTTCGAAAAAACATCATATAGGTGGGATGAGAACAGGAAAAAGCCATATACCTTATAATATTGCCTATGATTTGCGAAATAGGGAGTGAATTGAAAAAGAAAAAATTATCAATTGAATGGAAAGATTTTTCTGTGAAATGCAAAATCTACAATAAAAATGAAGTTTTTCTTGTGGATATCTAATAGAAAGCAACTACTTTCCCAGCTAAATCTACGCTGGACATTGAACTACATCTGATAGATATTTTGAAAGGACCCTGACTCAAACGAAAAATCTGAAAGTAAAATTTTGACTTTCTATTCCATCCAGTCTTAATTAAGAACTTATTTGGATGAATGAGTTAAGGTAAAATGTTTTCCAGGAACGAGCACTCATCAGAAATCATTTGTAACATTGATGCAAGAAGGGCATCGCATTCACTAGTTCTTCAATACATTTTTGTTGACAAAAATCCATTTCACGGGAGAGAAAAGAGAACATTAGAATTATTTCATCGAAATACAAGTACGAAAAAAATTGGTTCCCGCTGAGTGAGTTTCTCGAAAATATTATGAATATAAAATTTGCTGTTTTGATTTTTCACGGATCAATCAATTTCGTATGCCTTTAATTATTGTTACAATTCTGAAACAGTTCCAGAAGGTTATGTCATGATACAAGATTTTTTACGTTTCTCAGTATAGTATGTTCCTATAGATTGGCAAATCATCAGTAGAGGACATAGGTTGAATATCTAGGCCTTATCCTAGACAATAAACTACCCTGGAACATCATGAAGGAGGAGTAACCAATAAAGCCTAGAGATCCCCAATAGTGTACCAAAACTTCGAATGGAAAAACTGGGGATGTTACTCAAAACACTGCAGTGGATTTACCCAACAATAGTGTGACCGAGCATTACTTATGGGGCAGTGGCATGGAGAAAAAGACTAATCTAACCATAGAATCAATATCTCTATTAAGTATATGCCAAACGGGTACAATGAGAGTGTGCTCTGAACCTCACTGGGGGTGGCCCTGATACACATCTTAATGGAGGAAGGGGCAAAAAAATTGAATCATGAAGGAGGGAATCATTAGGCACAAAACTGAACTTCCTCTCAGGGATGATCAAATCTGAGACATGCCCCAGGACGCTATTCCGAAGGAATTTGAAAGCTGAGCTCCAAAAGTTGGATCAAAACACCATTTCAGATGGTACTCAGATCGCTCTTAAGCGGCAGAAGGAACTGCAATAGGAGCATATGGGCCCAGTACCACATAATCCGAAAGTCTGGGCAAATCCTCCAGCATTTTTCAAGCGGAAATTCACAATATTTTCCAAGTTCAACATCTGAAGAAACTACCGCACACAAGAGAGCACCATCTTGTCTGCAACCAAAAAAGATCACCCTCCTGTGGGTTCCGGGGCACACCGGAGTGAAAGTGAAATGAAATAGTGGATGAATTCGCAAAAAATGAACTGAAACATCATTTTTGGGATCCGAACCCTATCGCAAGATTAGCAATAGCACAATATTAGGAATATTAAAAAGTGAAGGGGATCAAAAAATAATTAAATTGTTGTTAAGATCTACAAGGGATAAGATACAGAGGAGAAAAATATTAGGAATTCTAACCGACTGAAGAACACCTGAAGAAACTGGTATTAGTAGTAGGACAAAATTTCCATCCACATCCTTTCAGACTTCATAGCGATGCGCAACGAAAACTTACCCAAATTGTAGTCATATCACATCCCAAACTTCCCAAGGAGAATAGGATCAGAAAATTAGCTATTTACATCGATAAATCCTCAAACGCATTTCAAGAATAGGGGACAAAATAGATATCATGAGTGACAGGGTACTTTTCCCCTTCAATCACTTACTTACATACTCTGTTCATTTTACAGATACCCACGACGTAAACAATCATTGGTGTTTTTATAGCTTAGCAACCAGTAGCTTAGCAACCAGTAGCGTGAAACCACCCGAATCCGGTCATACAGTTTACAACATTCGTTTGAATTGCGAGTATTTGAATAATCTCAATATTTATCGAATATTTTACTGTTATCGAATGATTATTGAAACTATGTTTTCGACTGTGATGAATGGATTGATCGGATTTTATTTCTCATTATTGAAATGAATCACCTGCTAATTTTATCGGACCACTGGATCTCACTACTACCTTTCAGTGTTATTCTATTGGCAATGTGCGAAGTGCTTCGTGGGGACAGTCAAATCGATCGCAGCGCATGCTATGGCAGAAATGTGAAACAATATCGGGACTGTCAAATTTGTTTTTATAATTCCACACAAGAACTGCACAAATAAGGAAAAAATAGTTTGTATAAATTGTATACTTTTCCAAAATCTGCCTGGAAATTAGAGCGAAGAAAGAAATTGATAGCTGCTGTAAAAACGATAAAGTAAGTGTGACAATCTCAATTAGCGATTTCACTGAATCAATTTTATTCGCGCGATATTATGAATCCACACGTTTGTACAAACGTTTTATGGCAAGGTAACATAGAAGTCTCACCAAATCAACCAATAATTGGAAAAGTAACTGGAATGAATGCAGCTCAACTCAACAACAACAATGCAGGGCACTAACATTTAAATATGTTTTGTATGATGCTAATTTCACTGAGGTTTTCCTAATAATATGGGCTTGTATTGAATAACTTCGGCCGTTGATTCTCAGTTCTTCAACATTTCTCAAATGTGCCGAAGCTAATCCATTACCTTTCAACATCACAGTTTGAGGTTGGAAAGATATGTTTCATACTTTCAAATCCTGTTCTCATTATAAAATCCATTTGTTCAACTTACAAATATTATAAATTGTTCTCAGATATCGATTCCATATATCTTCAAATTTTTTACTTGATTTTGAAAGAAATTATCAAAACAATGCTTGTCATCTAACTGTCGTGCACATAGCCAATAAAAATGCAGCAAGTCAATTTTTGATCAAATATGAAGTATCATAATTTTTTTATTTTCAGTTCGATTTTCATAAATTTCTCAGCAAACTGTAGATGAATTGAGTAATTTCAACTGCATTTCCAGTCTCCTGTTAAATGCTGGCGTGTTAGTCATTATACAGGGTTAATTAAAGGGTTATTCAACAACCCTAATTTTAAAATACTCTGTGGAATAATTTCGTTGCCAAATTCTCCCAAAATACCAATTTTTGTCAAGAACCATTCCTTTTCTACTTTTTGTTTTTTGATTCATGTCTTTAGGTGCACTGGTTCATTTTTAAGAGCGAAATTCACTTGTCACCAACATTTGCTTTAAGAAATGTAATTTTTTGACAAGGTGGCCTTGCTCGTTGTTGCCCGAGTGTCAGTTTGTCAGCTCTGTTCATGAGTCTAGCAATGAAAGCGATGTTCAGTTTGGATAAGCAATTATTGCAAATTACACAAAAAGAAAACAAAATAAGAGAATTTATTTACGCAAACTTCAATTCAACTTCGGAACAAACCAATTCAACTGTAATATAACTAACCTAACGTACTTTTCACAACAAATTCAGTTCAATATTTTGTCAATGTCATGAGGTTACGAATAGCATCATGAGGAATATTTTGCCATTCCTGCTGAAGGGCTAAACAAAGCTCATTTACTGTGGCTGGAGCTACTTCGCGATCTCTGACTCGCCTACCAAGCATTTCTCACACAAGCTCCATGGGGTTGAGATCAGGCGAACATATTGGACAGTTCATTCCGTTAATACCAACTTCGGCGAAGTATTGTGTAACACGCATTGCTGTACGTGGCCGAGCATTATTCTGCATCAGGGTAAAAACATCGCCAATAAATCCACTTAAAGATATAACGTAATTGCTTGGTATCTCAATATATCGATGGCCCGTCAAGGATCCATCAAAGACCACTTACTCAGTGTGGGCCTCCCGGGTTATTCCTGCCCAAACCATTACTGAACCTCAGAACTGAACCTAAACGTGCACTCTGCAAATCTTTCTCCGGTCCTTCTTCATTCTCTTTGTCGTCTATCTGGAAGATGTATGCAGAATATGGATTCTTCAGTAGAAAGAACATTGTTCCAATGTGAATGTTCAGTGGCAAATTGCAGTCTAGCTACTCGGTGACGCCGAGGTAATTTAGGTCCAGTTGCTGGTCTGTAAGCTTTCAAACCAAACTCCTTCAATCTCCGGTGGAATGTCCACACACTAACATTTATACCTCGGACCTCTTGGAGTTGAATTCTCGACTGCACTGATGTTAAATGACGATCCCGCAGAGTTATAACGTAAATAAATCTGTCATCAGTAGTTTCGACTACTCTTTTGATAGTAGAGCGATAAAAATTAAGGATTCTTGCAACATATTCATAATTACGACCATCTTCAACAAGAGCAACAGCTTCTGCGCAATTTTCGGCACTTAAAATCAAGGTAGGAGTAAAGATCTTAAGTGAATGAAAAAAATCACTGTCAAACTGACATTAGGGCGACAACGAGAAAAGCCACCTCGTTATAAAATAACATTTTTTAAAGTAAACTGTTGGTGACAAGAAGATTCAATTAAAACACTATCCAACTCAGAGCTAACACTTGTTGAGAAAGGTTTATGTGATTTCAAGTGGCTCTTTGTGCATCGAACGGAAACTCAGGATTACTGTTTAAGAAAACTGCTGCCAAAAGATATTATGGAAAAGGGCTTCGAAATGAAATAATTTTTCATCATGGAGAATCTTTCTCTAATTCTGAAGAATCATTGGATGAAATTGTTGAATAATATCCGAGAAGATTCGATCAGACCATTATATCAGTCACATGTCAAAATGTTTAGGGATTTTCGTCAACTTTTCTGTAAGGAATAGGAACCGTGGTCTTCTTCCTAAGAAAGACACCAGAATTATTTGAGAGGACTGCTGCCAAAAGGTATTCTGACTAAGAGTCTAGACCACATTGTGCAAAAGTCTATTATAGAAATTCGGAAAGAGATATACTTCCTCTCTCGAAAGTCTTTCTACAATTTTGAAGAATCATTGAATTCAATTGTTGAATACTATTTCAGAAGTTTCTATTAAAACACTATCCAACTCAGAGGTAATACTTGTGGAGAGATGTTTATGTGATTTGGAGTGGCTTTTTGTGCAACTAATGGAAATCAAAGACTACTGCCAAAATGTGTTCTGGCTAAGACAACGGACCACACCTAGATACTCCTTTGACACGAACTTCGAAGTGATCATACAAGACCGAAGGGAATGGACAGACGACACCATTAAGAGCAAACGTGGAGAGAGGATCTGCTACACAGACGAATCCAAGACCAAGGAAGGAACTGGTGCTGGTATATACAGTGAGGGAAGAAACTCCCAAATGAGCATCTAACTGGGAATAATTACTTCCGTATTTCAAGCGGAAATGTACGCAATCTTACAATGCGTGAGAGAAAACAACATGAGGAAAGTGCGCAAGGCACGAATCAAAATATGCACAGACAGCCAGGCATCACTGAAGGCTCTCACGAACCCAAAAGTGATATCAAGACTGGTAAGGGAATGCCGAACATCTCAGTGCCCTCGCAGAACACAACAAAATAACTTTGATGCGGGTTCCAGGACACTGTGGCATCGAGAGCAATAAAAAAGCTAATGAACTAGCTAGAACGGGCTCAACAACTCCATATATTGGCCCAGAACCTGCACTCGGAGTGACAAAATCGGCCATCCGAGGCTGCATATGGGACTGGGTCGAACGAAAACAAAGAGAGCGCTGGAAGGAAGCCCCTCTCATGCACAACGGAAAAACATATATTATGGAACCGTCGAAACGAAGAACTACTCAAGATGAGTAGGAACCAAGTCAGAACAATAACGGGCCTTCTCACTGGTCACAGCTCAATGAGAAGACACTTGCATAAAATGGGGCTGTATAACAGAAAACTTTCCTGCAGACAATGTGGCAAATGGACAGAAACGGCCAAACATAGTCAGAATGCAAGGCACTAGACTACAAAAGACAAGCAATATTCGGACAGCCAAGGCTAACCCCCGAAGAATACAGTAGCCAACCGGCGAAAAACCTGTACAGAGTGGTACAGGGGACCAGAGTTACGGAGTAGCTGCTGTAGAACAAAAACCGGAAGGATCCTAAAAATGAACCAGTGCACCTAAAGACATGAATAAAAGAACAAAATGTAGGAAAAGAATGGTTCTTTAAAAAAATTGGTAATTCGAAAGAATTTGGCTACGAGTGTTTTAAAATTAGGATTATACAACAACCTTGTAATTAAACTTGTATAATGATTATTACGCAAGCTTTTTACGAAAGACTGGATATGCAAATTGGAATTAGTCATTATATCATATCATATAAAAGCACCAATGATGCTATTTTCAACCTGTTGAAGGCAGTTTACACAGAATTGAATACCGGTGAAGCTGTTGGAGCAGTGTTTTGTGATTTTTCCAAAGCATTCGATTGTGTGAATCACGGAATACTGCTCCAGAAGCTGGATTGCTATGGAATCAGAGGTGTAGCTTATAACTGGCTAAAATCGTATCTCTCTAACCGAATTCAGATGGTAAAATGTAATAATAAATTGTCGAACCCTTCAAATATCGATTATGGTGTTCCCCAGGGCTCGGTATTGGGACCACTTCTTTTTCTTATTTATTTAAATGATCTTAGTAATATCAACATTTCCGGAAAATTCACCATGTTTGCAGATGACACCACAATAATGTGGCACGGAAAAAATGTTGAACTCTTGAAAGAAAATATCACTTCTGATTTGGAGAAAGTTAAACGATGGTGTGACTCCAACTTGCTGTGCTTCAATATTGAGAAAACAAGCATACTAACCTTCAAATTCAACTTTGATAACCTAGCTTTAGGCAATCAGAGGGTAACTAGCCAACCCCACACCAAATTTCTAGGTTAATACCTAGATGACAAATTGAAATTTGAAGCGCACATAAAAAAGCTGAGTAAAACATTAGCATCAGGCTGTTATGCTGTTCGAGTCATTACCAATGAACTTGGCCTCAATTCAGGCAGAATAGCGTACTTCTCACTGGTTGAATCTCACATAAGATATGGCATCTCCTTCTGGGGTTCCTGCTCTAACCAGTTGATGAACTCAATATTTGTACTTCAAAACAGAGCATTGAGGTACTTTTGTAAATGTCGTTCAAGGGTTCATTGTAAGCCTCTTTTTATTGAACATCGAATTTTAACGCTAACTTGTATATTTATTCTCGAAACAGTGTGCTTAATACATAAAACAAAATCAAAAGAGCCAAATAATAGACCCTGTTATATTACCCGTCAACACAATAATATTAGTATGCCCATACCAACATCATCTTTGACAAAAAATTGCCTTATATTCGAGAGTAGGAAGATTTATAACCACCTACCTGGCATTCTCAAGAATACAGTAAATCTCCCACCATTTAGAAATTCAATTAAGAATATCCTTCTCAAAAAGGCATATTACAACCTTCAGGAATTCTATAGTGACAACCTTAGTTAGATCATTATGTATGACTAGCACTGTACACCCATTTATTTATTTTATTATATTGTAATTCCTCTGACTACTAAATGTAGTTTATATATCGTATAAATATAATTTTTAATTGTTGAGTATTGTTAAAATTTTAACGTGTAGTATGACAATCAACTAATAACATTTTACCATGTTTTGGAAGTGTTATTAGTTGTGTTTGTGTATATTTGTATGTATTTATGAGTAAGTATTTTTATTATTAATTATATTAATAATTGTTTAATTGTTTATGTCCCTTCCACAAAGCTTTGTCAACAAGAAACTATCTTAGACAATAAAGTATATTTTGATTTGATTTTGATCTACAGTTTGCTAAAAAAATCATGAAAATTGAACCAAAAATAAAAAAAATATAAAACCACCTCAAATTTTATCAAATATTAACTTCTTGCATGAGTGTATATCACTTTGGGATCTAAGGTTTGATGTTTTGATTATTTCTTTCTGATATTTTTTAGGTAACGCATGGATTAGATACGTGTTTCCATAATTACTTTCTTGGAACTGGTATTTTTGAGATGTTCACAGAAGTGGCACTTTTTAATCTACTGAAATAAATACTGGCAAATTCGTGGCCTCCTACATTCCATAGAGAAAAATAAAAATCTTATCGAACATTTTAAATTATCGGAAAAGAAGCTTTCAGATACCAAGTAATTATCTTCGCATCACTTTTTTCTCTCAATGTGTGTCTTTCTAGATGTATTTCATCGAACCTTCTCACATATTGCATTTTTTTCATCAACCAGATTCATTTCTCGTCCAAGTTCTTCGTAGATTTTTCCAAAAATATCGATTTATTTTTCTTTGTGATGTTTAATACTTAGTGGTTTTTCTTATACTCAATGGTTTTTCAATGAAATAATTATAAACATGTGATTTATTCAAATTAACGACTTGATGTTTTAATCAAGTGAATGGGGAAAAAAACATAAAATATTTGGGTATTGTGGTAGATCAGCAATTGAGATGGGATGTTTACTCTGATTATATGTTGAACATTTGAAATGGCTTTTATGGAGTACAATATGTTTTGGATGGAATAAACTGTCTGAAGTATACTCTACTTGCTCTGAAGAACGCAAAAAACTGTTTTAAAAATGATACGTATAAAAAATAGGTTATTTTCAAGAACAACTTCGAGCTTCTGAATGTATTGATATTCTTACCTGTGCCTTCTATGGATAATTAACAACAAACATGCAGTCGAAAAAGATGGAACAGACACATAAACAAAATATGTGAGGAATATATCTATAAAAATACCATAATTCCAAAAAAGTCATACACAAGGATAACTTTTTTATTACGAAGCCATACAATTTGCTCCCTCTGAATGTGAAGGACATTATAAAAATGATGAATTTCAAATACTACAAGAAATGTTTGTTCCTTGAAATTAATTCATTAATTGATATATTCAACTGAAACTCACCCCCCTCATATTACCCACCCTCATTTTCTCTAGTTCCCATTCCAATGTTCAATCTATTGACATATTATTTGAATGAATCAAATCAATCCTCGAGATTCAAAAAATTGCGTGCGTAGGTACTATTTAAATGTAATAAATAGAAATCTAGGGATTATGAAAAACAATTTCTGTAACTTCTGAGTTTGTATTCGAGAATATTCTCCCTCTAATATACAGGATTTTCCAAACTCGGTGGCCCATTAGACGATTCTGGAGAACGGGACACAGGATTATTTTGAAAATTTGATTTCTTGGGTAATTAGTGTTGCTCTATCGATCTAAAATATCTTCAGCGCTGCAGAGTTGCCGCTTATATTGAAAAGTAGCAACAACTTTGATATTTTGAATGAGACACCCTGTATGTTATTGCATTTTTCGCTTTGCTAATTCTTTACAATAATTTTCGTTCATTATTTCCCTATACCTATCTCAAGCAGTTTTCGATAAATTAATTGATTTCCTTATTTTTTGTGCCAAACATAGCTTCAATTGAACGTTTATTACTGCGGTATTTGGGCTCGTTCAAAGCTGAAATTTTGGGTGTAGTTTACCAATGTTCTGTGTATTAGTGATATCTGAGGGAATTCGTTCTCCTTTATTCAGGGTCTTTAAAAATTTGTGATATTTCCGATAGATACAAAAATGACGACAAATACATTTTTTTTAAATGGATCACTCTGTATATTATCATATATCCTGAAAGATAATTAAAGGTCCTTTCAAATGATGTATCATGTTCCCCAAATAGTCTGGTTTCCGAAATAAAAGTTTCTATAAAAATCGGATTATTTTGCCATATTTTATATTAAATTTGATCAGAAAAGACTCTATATGGAAGGCAATAACTATTCAAATGAAGTTTTGATGAAATTGTTTATCTTCATGGTCAATGTGATTAATTTATACGATAACATGCAGAAGGTTCTGTAGTGTATTGAAGTGTATGACTGATGAGATGACGAACTGATTGTACAAAGAATGATTAATATACAGGTATTCCTAACTCGATGGCCTAATGGACGTTTCTGGAGATCTTAGATATAAATTTTGTATCCTAAGATAAGAGACTGCGATCTATATCTTAAAAATATTTTGACGGTTACAGTGTTGCCACATGTACTTGTGACTAATATCAACTTTCGAATTTCAAATGGAACACCCATTATTTCATTCTGTTTTTGAATTCTACTGACAAATACAGATAACTTGTACTGAACATGTCGTATACCTATCTCTACCGTTTATTTAATATTGATTATTTTGTAATTGTTTTGCTACCAAAATGGGACCAACTTGAATTCAAATACTTCCTTTTCTGTTGCCCACACAGGACTCAAATTCAACTTTCACCCAGGAAATATTGAGTCATTTCAGTAACATAGAATGATTTGACCATATTTCATACAGGGTGTCTCAAAAACATATTCTTGTAGGTGATTAGGAAACACGGCCATAAGTCATTTTATTTAAATAGGACACCCTGTATATTATGCCATATTCGGATTCTACTGGAAAATACCAATAACGTTCACTAAGCATGACCACCTAATTTATAGTGGTCGCCTGGTCAATTAATAGGTAGGTGGTTTTTCTGCTTATCGTATAACTAACTTGATATTCCCTCGGGACTTATCTCACGTGTGTTTTTTTTCCCACTATATCCTAAAGTATAAATTAATAGTTGTGGATACGAAAATACTCAGTTTCCATTACATCGATCTTGAATAATGTCCCAAAGTGCGGCAGAACCCGCAGCTGGAACTTGAATTTTTCTCTAACTCTGAGAGCAATTCAGTTTCGACATAAATAAATTAAAAAAATATCACTGGAAAATTTGGAAATATATATGAGCCATACTCGAAAAAAAAGTCAGTTCGGGTAATAGAATCTGAAACTTAAATGATATATACAGGATGATCTGAAAAATAATTACCAATGAACGTTTTTTCGAGTATGACTCAAACCTATTTCCAAACTTTCCCGAGATATTTTTCCAATTAATCTTTGCTGAAACTCAAGTTTCAGCTGTATCTCCAAAAGTATGAACATTTTGAAGCGAATCATTCCAGATTGATTTGATTTTTTAATCAGATCATTTCAATTGAGTAATATTACCTTTTTCGATTTGTTATACTGGGAAATGGAGTTGGTAGTAGTGTGCCGTGACCAGAAAAGAGCAAGATGATCTTTTAGTTTGACAAGCAGTGATTTTCATGGTGTTTCTTTCAAAATGGATAATAATACATATTCAAATGCAGATATTTTGAATTTTTATAGAAGCTTGCTTTCATTTCGGAAACCAGACTATTTAGGTATAGGAACATGATACATCATTTGAAAGGAACTTCAATTGTATTTGAGGATATTTGATAATATACAGGGTGTACCATTTAAAAAAAATACTTCTGACCATTTTTGTATATATCGGAATAATAACAAATTTTAAACGACCATGTATAATGGAGAACGAATACCCTCAGACATAGCTAATGCACAGAACATTAGTAAACTACACCCACAATTTCAGCTTTGTACAAGTCCAAATACAGCAGTAATAAACATTCAATTGAAGCTATGTTTTGCACAAAAAATAAGGAAATCAATGAATATCTCCAAAACCGCTTGAGATAGGTATAGCAAAGTATCATACAAAAGTGATTGTAAAGCAATAGCAAAGCAAAAAATGCAATAATATATAGGATGCCCCAGTTAAAATATCAAAGTTGTTGCAACTTTTCAATATCAGCGGCAATGCCGCAGCGTTAAAAATATTTTAGATCAACAGAGCAGAATTAATTACCCAAGAAACCAAATTTTCAAAATAATTTTCTTTCCCGTTCTCCAGAAACGCCTAATAGGCCATCGAGTTTGGGACACTCTGTATATTGAAGAATGAAATATGGAACCAAAGTTAGGGATGTGACGATATATCAATATTTTTGCTAATTTCCTCATATCCTAGTATCAAGAAACATCAGTTTAAACATTTTTACATTGGATCAGTGACCAAAATACGGATGCTATGAACGTAAATGTTTCGATTGATGAGATGGATTTTTTTGCGACTGAGTTGATGAAAAATATAACATATCACTTACCACAACTTAGATTATAAAATAATAAAAAAACAGTCGTGCTCAACAAAGGATTCATATTTCGAAGATATACTTTCACCAGATCTACTACAACTATTGGCTCAAAAATGCGTCAAATATTATTTATACTACGAAACCTACCCATCTTGAGTGTAAACAAAATATAGGTTATTTATATGATAAAGCAATCACACCCAATCGTAAAGGATATTTGTATTGTGATAAAGAATAATGTCGCATCATTTGTTTGGAATCCTATAGGTATAATATTATGGTTCGGGAGTTAGTCATTGGATACTTGGAGTTTCCCAATGTTTCGATTATCTACACAGAAACACAATACAACGGAAAAATTATTGGGATGATGGAAATTATGTAATTGCATGAAAAAATTACTTGTTATTGAATTTGGTACTCAACAGTGTCTGGTCAAATCTAACCTACAATTATATCAATGAATCAGTGGGAACCACTGAAAATATAAGGAAATTTTGGATTTAAATTAAAATATTTTCGACGATAATTATTCGTCTGATATTGAAGGTGCATTTAAACAATTTCGGTTCAGTGATAGCAATAGCAATAAGAATAATAGTAGGAGTAAGAACAAATGAAAAAATAGGAGCTATTCTATACAACAAATACAGATTCAACTTTGAAAATGACAATAATTACAGGACAGAACATGACAAATGACAGTCCGCGCAGTGTTTTGGAAAATATAACTTATTTCTAGTTCAAACTCAAAGGTGTTTCTGGATTTTATTTCACAATTATGGAATTGGAAGAGAATAAAGTAAAAGTATTTGTATAGCAACAGTGACTCTGACTGAACTGATAATCAGAACAATTGAGATGGAACAGCAACAGTGACTCTGACTGAACTGATAATTAGAACAATTGAGATGGAACATTCAATTGTATCTGACAGTTGATGTGAGAGACTTGGCTATTGCTCATTACCGACAATATTTTAGTAATAGTCGTAAGGTTTTTAAAGCTGGATTCCTTCAAGGTCGCTCGCGTTGTCCCTATTACTATCATTGAATAAATTAAAGCATTTGATGAAACGGTTTCAATTATTAAAGTTACTCCTTATGTTATTGCTATGGGGAATTCAAAATTAGATGCCAGCGCCAGAGTGGCGAAAATGCAAACCAGAAAAAAGTACATTGTTTGTCTGTATTCCTAGAGGTTATACAATTTTTTGAGTTTTTCTCAAAATATTTACAATTTGTATTCGTTTCCAGTTTTTTGTGTAGTGGTATTAATTTCAAGACTCTAGTGAGGTGTGGTATTTAAACCTTAAGAGAATATCATTTGCAAAAACTCACTTCGAAGGAGACAAAGCATGTTCTAAATTCCTGCCAAAATTTTTTTTCCGAAGTATCCGGAGAGCTTAGTGAAGTCATTCGGAGTTATTATTATGAATTATTTTGAAAAAATGTTAAATACTATTTGTGAATGTTCGAATTGAAATAAAACCAACAACAGTTTTTTTTTTAATTCAATATAAAACAAACAAGATGGGGTGAATGTGTCCTCATCATCTAGATATACATATATAGTCACTCTTTTTCTATACTGTATGAATAATCTTCGGTATGTTGGATAATATCTCTTTTTTCTCTTATAACTCTCTTTTCTTTCTTCTCAACTCTCATTGAAGTTTCTCTTTTTACTTTTTTTGTCACAGACGATACAGGAAGATTTTGGGAAGGAACTGTATTTTTCTTCAAGATCCCAAGAGCTCGACGTCCGTCTATAGACTTGCTCAATCCTAATCTAAACCAGAACGTTACGTTAATTTTCTCACGGAAAATGATGAAACTTATTCCAGTACAACGGTATTTTGCCAAGAGTCACATTGAGGTACACAACAATAATGATTTGAACTTGAATCACTCATTTTTCTCACTTGAGGACGTACAATAGTCAACAGAACATTCACCAGGTAAACAAGAATTTCATTAAATGTCAACAATCACAAGAGATTCTACAAGTTTTAAGAATACAATAGCTAAAATCATATAAACATTGATGCTTCGAAAAGTAAACAATGTTCTTATGTATAGTTTCTAAAATAGACACCAGAGGGAATATCCGTTATTATGAATTCCCAATTACTGAAACAAGTTGACTAAATTGACCTTGCTTCGATTATGCCTCCTTTTACAAAAAATAAATTTCAAGATATATTATCTTCATTCATGATAACTATTGTCAATCTTGGAGTGGGTTTGAGAATGAAAATTAAAGGAGAATTTAGCAATAAAATAAATAAAAACTTAAATAGTTGAAAAATGTATATGTGCTACACGTTTTTCAAAAATGAGATATGAAATGGAATCTTAACGCAATATTGCATCAAATTATATTTTCAACGAAAAAATAACCTAAAATTTTTTACTTCCGGCTCAACCTGTGGTGATTTTTGTGAGTGAAAGTTGAACTGCTCCTGATGTACCTGTTGAAAATGTTGGATATGTATATAATAGTGGTATAACGGAACCGAAAGTGACAAATTATACGTTATTTTAGCAGAAATAACGCGGTTTCATGCAATAATGCATGAAACCCAACCTTGTATCCCATTTTTGAACACACATCGGTGGCGTTTCATTTTTCGAACTCTTCCATAAATATATACACACATATTTCTCTTCAAATTCGCCGAAAACTCACAGTTCACGAATATATATATATATATATATATATATATATATATATATATATATATATATATATATTCGTGAACTGTGAGTTTTCGGCGAATTTGAAGAGTTTTCTTGGGTTTCAGATTCATGACAATGAAATGAATGACAATTGACAAAACAACAAACCACACAATATTGAAAGTTTTCTGTTAAAACAATGATACAACAATATTTAATACCGCCCCGGAATCCAACTAATGTTGGTAACAAAACACAAGCATGGTAAAACCAAGATTCAAATGTTTTTAATAAATTTTACTGAAGATGCCCCTGAACGAGGGCGAAACGTCTAAATAAATGTAATTTTCGTATCATTTTAATACAATCGAATCTGAAACCCATATATATATATATATATATATATATATATATATATAGTTGTACACGGTAGCTTATATATATATATATATATATAGTTGTACACGGTAGCTTGTGAAGCCCACCAAATGAACGGGTCGCTCTTGAACCCGCACTTTTCAGAATGGCCGAAGAGTATATTCCATTGCAATGACATCATTCCATCGTGTTCCGTCGAAGCACACTTAGAGGGGTAACAATTCTCAATATTTAAAAATTTGTATACTCCTTTGAAACGTTGTAGAGCCAATTATTATTTCACTACGCTATGAATCCCAAACGTATATTGCCTATATTGAAACGGCTTTTGTGTGTCCCGGCGGCGTTGCCTCTACTGCCTCGCGCGTTTTTCAGTTCAAAATATTTATTAGGGATTTCAAATCAGTGAGCTTGCGGTGACCTGCAGAAAAGGCAAAAATAAATAAGGCAATAATAAGCAACTCGCTTTGAAGATGATGAATATATTTTTTTTTTGTTTTATCAGGTTGATTATCGTATGAGAAAACTTGATAGCTCCAAAAATTTGGATTTTTCGTCAGGTTTAGGTGACGAAGTTGAATTTTCCGATCTGAGTAGCTGCGAGACGAGTAATACCGAAAATGAAAGTGTTCCCGGTTATATGGAAATATCTGCATATAATTCTGAATCAGGAAAACTCTCGTATCTGGAGAAACTGTGAGAATTATGAAGGTTTTCATATAGACCTCTGCGTATTCTTAGTCCATCCTCAGAGGGAGGGAGGAGGGAAAAGGTGTGGAAGTTTTGAAGTAGGAGTCGAGGAAATTGGTATTTGGGCTTATCTTTTTAAATAAAAATCACAAATTTCAGGATTTTTCAAAATTCAACACTGAAGGTTAAATAAAGTGAGGGTTAAAAGTTTGTGTAGGAGTACCGTTAGTTTTTTCAAGTGGAGTTCATGAAAATTATAATTATAGGTCTTTGTTACAAATACATAAATACGTGTTTCAGTGTTTTCCGAAATTCAACCCCTAAAGGGGTGATATAGGGGGTTGAAAATTTATATGGTTGTTTCGTTACTTTTCAAGTTAGGATCATAAAAATTGGATTCGTTACAAATGAAGACATACATATTCCAGTATTCAGTGTATGGGTGGATGAAGACCCCCAAGTATGCAATGAAAATGAACGAATAGCGCAGCAGTTCTTTGAGAAAATATAATTTTATTTACGAAACTAAAAATAGCTGAATGAATTTATTGTTGGAAAGATAGATTGACCAAAGATAACTATGGAATGGCCACATTAGTCAAAGGTCAAGGCATTCAGAAACGGACACACAATTCCTTCAAGTTTGGAACGAGAAGAATTGTTGTAATTCAAATATAACATGAAATCTGATAATTTTATCGAGTTTCAAATGTTATTTAGGAAATATTCTCATCAAATATCATTCGTGCTAGAGGATTCTATCGTAAAATCTCTGAGATTTTCCCTTAAGCATTTTGCCTCTAGAAAATTTAACTCGTGCAATTTTCGGCCAGATAATGAGACCGCAAATCGCAGTCAGTGAAATTTCCAGTCAAAATGCTTTCTCGAAAATTTCAAAAAAAAAAATTAGCGACAAAACCCCTAGCACATATGATATCGCCATCCATAAAACGTAAATTAATTGAATATTGATCAGACTAGGTGAACAGAGCATTTTTCCTTGCATGTTCAACAAGGGTACACCCCTATATACCTATCCTTCACTCCTTTACATGAGTCTGCATATTGCTCAGATAATTCGGAAAAATATATCATCAGCTCTTGCACTACTAAACGATTGAAGATAGTGACTGAAGTTAATCTTTCAGTCGCAGATGATTCCACATAACTTTATGAACATCCTGTTAATATTTTCAAGCAAATCAATATTCTTACCCCGTGCCAGGTTTAAATGTGAGATTGCTTCTGAAAAATGTGTTTCCCATTTTTTCCGGTCTTCCTGATGATCGTGGAAGCGTGAAATGAATTTTCGTCAACAAAAATGTATTGAAGACCTATTGTGAATGTGATGCCTCTCTTGCATCAATGCTACAAATGATTTCTGGTGAGTACTCTCTTTTGAAAGACATTATCCTTTGCCTCATTCATCTATATGAGTTCTCAATTAAGACTGGAATACAAAATCAAATAACTATCTCAATAAAAAAGCAAATTTAATATTTAGGATTTTTTCATTTGAGAGTTTTTCCAGAATATTTATCAGATGTAGTCCAATGCCCAGCGTTGTTTCAGTTGGAGAAGTAGTTGTTCTCTGTTAGACATTCACAAAAAATAACTTAATTTTCTATTGACAGAAAAATATTTCCATTCAATATTCATTTGAGAGTGTTTCCCTTTTCAACATGAGTACCCCACAAGAGGTTATCTTGAACGATGGAAGATAGTGACTAAAGTTTATCTTTCAGTTGCAGATGATTCCACATCTAATTTTATGAACTTCCTGTTCATTTTTTCAAACAAATCAATCTATCATACCCCATGACAGGTTTTGATGTCGAAAAACACTGATTTCAAAGTGCCTCTCCGAAAGAAATGTTCCTAACTTCCCATCTTTGCAAAGTAGGATTGCTTCTAAAAATGTGTTTCCCATTTCTTCCGGTATTCCTGATTCTCGTGGAAGCGTGAAATAGATTTCCGTCGACAAAAATGTATTGAAGATCTAGTGAATGCGATGCCTCTCTTGCGTCAATGTTACAAATGATTTTTGGTGAGTACTTTCTTTTGGAAAACATTCTTCTTCCCCTCATTCATCTCTATGAGTTCCTAATCAAGACTGGAATAGAAAATCAAATAATAATCTCAATAAAAATGCAAATTTTCAGTTTCAGATTTTTTCTTTTGAGTTAGGGTCTTTTCAGAATATCTATCAGATGTAGTTCAATGTCCAGTGTGGCTTTAGCCTTGGGAGTAGTTGTTTTCTGTTAGTCATTCACAAAACATAACTCAATTTTTATCGTGTATTTTTTGATTCACAGAAAATCTTTCTTTTGAATATTCAATTGAGAATAAGATGTAGGTTATCTTGAACGATTTTTGGAAGATAGTGACTTAAGTTTCTCTTTCAGTCGCAGATGATTCAACATTTGATTTTATGAACATCCTGTTCATATTTTCAAACGGATCAATATTTTATTTCATTCTGAATTGTTTTTATAATGTTAAATTCAATAAATGTGTTTTTTATTCAGGTGACTCCCTCATTTTACGGGTTCAAAAATCATAAATATGAATAAGTGTTTCCACTGTGTGTACAATATTGAGAAAAACAATATTTACACAATTTAAATTTGCAAGAAGAAAGTGCCACCACCAAAAATTACCATTTCCATTAGTGTCTAATATCGCATCAAACATTATTCTTGAAGAAGTTTATGATAAAAAAATCATTTCATTCAACTCGGAAACTCATTTCATATAAGATTTTTGTTCGAAGATTATCTGTGCTAATTGTTTTTTTATATACCCCAAGAATGGGAGTTCAAGTAAAAAAATATTAAATGATCTAACAATAGAGTCAAATTCTAAAAGTCAATAAAGGAGTTTCTTTAAGCAACAGGCAATATATTTATTTTTTCCAATAAGGTTTCCATTATCATTCGGCAAATGATTCCGAGGAAAAAATATTGAACTGAAACTGGTTTTTCGATCATTTTAAGTTCAACTCCCAAACAAATATTTATCTCCAAAATTTTGCAATAAAATATCAATAGATGAAAAATTCTCTGAAAGATTTGAGAATAAAAAAAAATCTGTACCTTCATCAGAAACTGGAATATTCAACTCCTTGTGTTTTTCTCCTCTACAAAGAAACATACCTATTACTGTTTCAGGTCCGAGTTTTCGGGAAGTATATCTGAATGATTGAATCGGCATAATATACATTATTTTTATGAATAATTCATGAAATAGCACCGATCAGAACTTCATGAGAACATAACGTTACTCCCATTCAGGGTCAAATATGGAGTAAAAATAGGATGACTAATCTCTCATCCAATTGTTTGTTCAGGCTTTTTGTATAGTCGATCGCTTCCTCAGCGGGAAGAGAAGGAACAACAAATTCAAATTCTCATATATTCATTAAATTGATATTTCATTCTGAAATTTCGGAGTTATAAATATGGATTTAGTAGTAAGATAGGAAAAAAGTGGATAATACATTTCTGTTCAATATTTCATTAATATGAATACTCAAAAGACAATAAAAACTTTCCGATAGAAGAAAAAAATATCACTCTACGAACTGCTGCTCACATAAAATTTGCCGTTGATTGATCTAGACAGTTTTCCATGGAAATAATAATTGTGAAAATATAGATTTTTTTGTTTTCATGCCAAGTAAATTAATGGTTTCATGTGATTGGAATACCCCAAAAAAATATTGAGTACTCATCAGCGAATAATTCAGTTTTTGTTTGGTTCGAAAAATATGCACAAAAAAAACAATTGCCTACTTTTCTGAGAAGCTAAATTTTGTTATCTCTAGTTGTTCCTGAAACTAGCTTTTCCGAGATATTTTTTTCCATCATATATTTCTGCATATTTTAATTCAATTGAACGAAATATATACTACTTGTATTTTAATTCTTTGTCATTTATTCACAATCGATGTCTAAGCACCCTCCCGATATCAATATTCTTTATTATCCAAATAAAACAGAGGATAATCTTAATCAAGCATTACAAAACCAGATTTTGTAGAGAACAAATAATTCTGAACCATGGACGTATAAATATAATTATACGTCCATGTTCTGAACCACTGAACATTCAACCAGATCTTTGAATTACCAACAGAAAGATGAATATTGTCGAGTTATTACTTCAATATTGTCGATGTTGCAGCTTTCTAAGATTGAAAAAATAAATTAATGAAACGGAACTTCATGTGTATGTATTTTTCCGCGATCAAGAACTGATGAGATTATTCTCTGTGTACAATGCAAAATCTCTTTCCTCAACAGACTCATCTGGGCTTGAATTTAATATGATGATTTCAGGTGGTTCTACCTATTTTGTATAGGTGAACTCTTCCCCCCTTCTTTATCAATTAATGTAAGTGGATTTGATGAAAAAAAACATGAAAAGTTCTATAAATTTTAACTTCAAAAGACCGCAAAATTGCATTCCAAGAAAGTCAATAAAAAAGTGCCTTTGCCTCAAAAAATTGTTAAGAATTCCGATATCCAATCTTCACGATGGTTGAGATCATTATATCGCTTCACAGTTGGAAATTATATTTGCCTAATATTTCGGTACACCTTCTTCCCTATATGGTCTACATCAGTGTAAATGTATTTTTATCGTTTGATGCACAAAAATTGAATCTACGATAAAAACTGAAGAATGAGGCTTTTAAGCCAATATTGGTTATTTTGTACTTTTTTCCAACCATCCTTTATGTAGATGAGCGCTCAAAATTCCCCTTGGAAAAAGACTTGGTAAAAATATCTTCAAATATTGTATTATAGCTATTTCAAACTAATCTGAAAAAGTAACGATAAATATTTTTATATTGAATTATGAACTACTCCTTGCGCTAGGACAGATCACGGATCCAGCAATTCATATATATTACATTCATGAAGGCAGCGATTGCCATGTTGCCAAATTTAGGGCTACACAACGATACGAAAGTTTGTGGGCTCTACAAAGAAGTATATAATTCTGCAGTGTATATCCCTATATACGAAAAGCGCCCTCTACAGTTCGAACCAAAGAACTATATCGCGTATGTTGGTTATGGAAATAGTATATTGTGTGTCCCGATCTAAAACGTGGGGAAATGACCTGCATTCAATTCTGATCACCCAGTGAAGAGATACAGGGTGATACTCTGTAGAGCCCGATATCGGGACTAACAAGGTTACTCCGGGCTAAACTGCGTCTCGTTCATATGCTTCACGGGATTCACAATGACCGTGTACATCTATATATATATATATATATATATATATATTGAGTGGGTAGTATTTGCTGACTAGTTAGGTACGAAACTAGGGATAATGGGGTAAGCAGCAATGAAAAAGTAAACTTTTTAAGGTTTATCCAAGCTTTCGGAAATGTTTATTTCCATCATCAGGGAATTTTTTTGTTGAGGTTGGTTTCAATGATGTTAAACATATTCATCAAACCTAGTGATACAAAAAAATGTAGATCAAGGAATAAAACGAAGTTAAAAGTTAATGAAAACATAACTTTTTTTTAAATCATATAAATATAAATCTGTACTCTATGTGCTGTGACAAATGATAATGACAGGTTATTTCTAACCTGTTAAAAAGTTTACATTTTCATTGCTGCTTACCCCAATATCCCTAGTTTTGTATGTATATATATATATATATATATATATATATACATATACATATATAATGGTGTGGTGATTGTGATCATGACAGTGGATTTTGTAGATCTGGATGTCCGCATAAGTGAGCACCTACACAGACATGAAGATTCCTTTTTTGGGAAGTTAATGGAGATAACTTCAGCCGCAATATTATTCATGAAGTAACATCAAAGAACTACAATGAGTTGAATTTTCTTGAGGATCTACAAAGTGAAAACGAATTACTAAACAACAACCTTTGTCTGATTTAAAAAAAATGGAATCTTTTATTCCGCTCCATAGTCATTTGAAATAAATATTAAAACAGTTTCAAATTGCGAAAAAACCCCCTTTCTTCAACTCAATTTCACTCCCAAATCTTTTGTGGTTTCGAAACCAAATGAATATTTCTAGGTTAGAATGTTTGCTCCAAGTGTGACCATAGAACATAACCACTGAATATATTTTCAGTTCATATATATTTTTGAATTTATTTCTATTTTACATTGTTTGTTCATTCATACATTTTAATTTTTTCAACTTTATGGATGACTATATTTCATGGATTTTCCTTGTACCTGACGAGTAAGTGATACTTGACAATTAATCATGAAAATTTCACTTAAGTGAGATTTAAATAACAATTATTTCTCATGTTTTCAGGCAAGCACTGATGATGACCTTATTGGTCGGAAGCGCTCTGTAATTGTAATGAACCTTTCCCGAAATTCGAACAAAAACGAATACATTATAATGGGCCAAGAACCTTCGGAGACCACGGCCTGATAATCCTTTGATTCAATCAGCTCTGGTATTGTCGGGCGCTACTCCAACTAAAACCCCCCATTCTTCGTCCCAGATTTCGGAATCACCTTGGTGTTGGTGTTCGTCAGGGTAGGGGGCTGTACTCCCTCTGCTACTATGCGTCTCTAACGTGTTCTTGTATCTTTGTGTCAGTCTTACTCTTTCTTCACGTTTTTTTGTGGGCACGACAGTTTTTACTAATGTGTGAATTTGTCCCAGTTTCGTTTACTACTTCTCATTTTCTTTATTGTGTTATCCAGATTTGTGCGTGTTGCGATGTTCATCGCCATGGCTGTTCTTTCCCTCTTCCATCTTCCGCAGTTTTGTATTGTAAATTTGAAGAAGGAACGAACGATGAAAAAAGATTTATTATCATTTTCAATTAAATTTTATTGTACTTTTTTGTGTTGATGATACATGATTTCATTTATATAACCATAATTTATTATTATTAGGATTATTTTCTGTTATATTAATTATATCGGTTCCGCAGTAAGGACAGTTTGAGGTTTCAGTTTCTCTGATCCTTATCTTATAGTTCTCGAAGGTACTGTACCCTGTCAGAAATTGGGTTGGGAAATATTCCTTCCTGCTGTGTCTGCAGTCCGTCAAGTCTTTGTCGTTTTTGATAATTCTCTTAGTCCACTGTCAAACCGTGGTATTTTCCACCCATTCATTTTGCCATTTTCCCATGGTCGTTCCTCTTTCCTCAGCTCTTACCTCTTTTTGATGTCCGTTACCCCTCTCTCTCTCTCTCTCTCTCTTGTGCAAGTAGGGCTATGGGAGCTACCACCTGTATTGCTGCAGCCGATACTGTTCTGTCTGCGCTATCCATCCTCTGGCAGCTTGTGATCATGTTCCTCTAATTTATCATGTTTGGGGCGTCGATCCATATCAAGGCACCACAGAGCAGTATCGACTGCACCACTCCGTACAGGGCAGTTCTTTTCATGCTCCCCGGTGCTCCTATGCTTGGCCGTGTGAGTGCTGTCAGCCTATTTTTCACCTTATTAACTGCATATTCTGTGTGTGCCCCAAACCTCAACTTGCCATCCAGGATCACTCCTAGATATCTGAGCTGCCTTGAGTGTCCTAACTCAGTTCCCAGTATATTAAATTCTATTCCATCCCTCTTTCTTGGTCCCTTCAGGGATAGTGCCTCCGTTTTTGTGGGGCTATTTTCAGTTTTTGCTTATCCATCCATCTCGTGTAACAGTGACTACTGCATCTTTAGCCATGTCCATTAGTTCCTCCTCATCATCGGCCTTCACTATTATGGCCAGGTCATCAACCATAATTTATACAGTGATAGTGTCATTCTCAAGAAGAAAAAAAGCTAGATTCACTAAGGAGGAAGCCGATTTTCTATGGGAAAACAATTACATTCAAAGAAGGAGTCAAAAAGGGTAATTCTAGATGAAAAACTCACGTGCCTATCTAGAGAACGTAACTAAGCACTCTGGACGTGCAGAACAATATGTGGAAAAATATAGTAAATGCAACCCAAACGAATGTATTGGCTTCATAGCTACATATAGAGCAGTCGTCGGGTTGAACAAAGGATCACAAAAGAGTGCACGAGGAAAGCTCAACAAAGTCCATGTGTATTTGATCATTACAGGAGCAATGTCCACCTACCCGGTAGCAGCTATGATCCTCAACAACATTCCTTCGTTGCATATTTATCTGGAGAAAGGAACAAGGAGTGAGAGTGTTCAGAAACATGTCGGGTACAGCCAGAACTTGATCTTAGCGTGAGCCTGGGATAGTATGCCACAATATTCCAGACAGAAGTTCAGGCAATCAAACTCCCCCTACAAGAAATACTGAACAGAAATATTAAAAAAACATGTCGGACAGTCAGGCATCGCTGAAAGCCTTGATATCAAGTCGAATAGAATCCATATATAGAATGCCATCCAAAGCCTAGGCGAGGACAACAGAATAACTGGTTTAAAAAAGCAATCTTCAGAGCCTTTCTTAAGGATATCAATAACATTTCTCAGACTGGACTAAGCGAAAAAAACGCATGTATACGCATGACAACACACACACATATATATATATATATATATATATATATATATATATATATATTTATATTTATATATATATACAGAGTGAGTCAGAATAAGACCGACAAACTCCGACTACATATTCCTCACCTCATTTCGAGGTGAAATGTTGATATCAAGGTATGTCCTAAAATGCATCCCCTCTGAGATACAGGGTGTCGGAAGTAACAAAAAAATTAAGATTTAATTTGTGTTCTCCAAAATTTATTAAGGAAAAAATTTGAAACTTGGTACACTAATCGAAGTTTATCAACGTGTTAATTTGAATTTATAATTTTCCATTTTCGTGAACCAGTGGCGTAGTTACGATGGTATTTGGTCATATGTTCCTTCATTTTTTCTTGGGAAAAGTGAATGGACAAATGAGCGTTCGACATCAGTTCAGCTCATCGATACTCAACCTAAAAGTCATAACATTCCATGTGCCTACAAGTGGAAGGTTCTGAGATAATTGAGGAGAATATGAACATTTTTTTATGTTGGGAGAATCGGAAACATAGTACGGGTGAGTCAGAATGAGACCGATAACTCCATTTTTGCACTTTCTTGCATGATTGTTTTGACAGATCAACTGACAAACAAACCCAACCTCAAATTCATAATACTCCACTCAGATGATAGTTAAGGTCTGAAATAATTTTTGCGAAAAACTGAAGATAAGTACTCTTAATTTGTTGGAGTTTATGTTGGAGTGTCATTATCAAAGCCATTTCTGATTGAGTTATCTAGGAAAATATTATCCAATCAATATTGTGAATTAATATCTACTTGAATGATTTCTTTTGATTCGTGATAACTAATTGCAAAGTCGAGCCATTCATGCTAGTTTGTGGTAGGCTGTTCAGTACACCACTAATCAACGCATAAAACATACACGAAATTTGGAACTAAAAAGAAACGTAGCATTTTTTCATTGTTCCCGGGAGAAACACACTGATATAACGATACTTACATTGGACATAATTGACAGTAAGCCAAAACATTTTTTATTATTGTCAAGTCATCAGTTCAGTCAGTGAACATCGTTTCAAAATAGATTATTCGTTTGAAGAATATACAGATATGCATTTCGTTCATGGTGAAACAGGGAGAAATGCCTGAGTCGCTGCTGAATTATATCAACATAGATATGCAAACAGTCTTCATCCTCATTTCACTACTTTTTTAGCTGTGCATCGGCGATTGGAGAAAACGGGGTCCTTTGAATTCAGTAAACACAATTGTGGTGCGAATGGAACAAGAAGAGATAATGTTACGGAAGAACAAATTCTTGAACGATTAGCAGCAGATCCTTCTACCAGCACTCGGGATATTTCGTATAGGTTACAAGTGTCAAAATCAACAGTAAGTCGGGTGGCACGTGAACAACCATTGTATCCATTCCGCCTACAGAAGGTGGGGGCCCTAGATGCTGGTGATTATGGCCCTCGTAGATTTCTTTTGAATGGTTTTTGAGGATGTATGAAGGAGCAAACGACTTTCCTAGATATGTTCTAGTCACGGATGAGGCATGTTTCACAAGACATGGATATTTCAATAGAAGGAACAGCCATTTATGGGATGAACAAAATCCGCATGGAATGTTTCAAAAAGGCTACCAACAAAAGTTTTCAGTGAATATTTGGGTGGGAATTATCGGAAATCGTATCGTTGGACCATATATTCTTCCTCCCCGTTTGAATGGACAGAACTACCGAGTGTTTCTTGAACTTGTATTACCTGGGCTACTTAAAGGCGTACCTCTATCGGTTCGTCGAAGAATGTGGTATCAATATGACGGAGCACCGGGCTATTTCCAACGAATCGTTCGTCAATTTTTTGATCAAACATAACATGATCGGTGGATAGGTAGACGTGGTCCCATACATTGGCCTGCACGTTCTTCGGATTCAACTTCACTAGACTTTTTTGTGGTGTTACCTTGAATCCCTAGTGTATGGAACACCAGTAGAATATGTGGAAGATTTAACGGCAAGAATTTTAGCAGCTTGTAGGTACGTTAATACAGGATACACCAGGGATATTCCAAAGCGTGCGACAGTCGATGATACGGAAATGTCAATTGTGTATTGAACAAAATGGTGATCCATTTGAACATTTGCTTCAATGCCTTGTTTGTTTCTATGTAGTGTACCCACTAAACCGTTTCTATTATTTAAGTAGATATTAATACACAATAATTGTTTTTCTTCATCAAAAACATGTTGATTAGATAATATTTTTCTAGATAATTCAATCAGAAATGGCTTTGATAATGATACTCCAACATAAACTTCAACAAATTAAGAGTACTTATCTTCAGTTTTCCGCAAAAACCATTTCAAACCTTAACTCTTATCTAAGTGAATTTGAGGTTGGGTTTGTTTGTCAGTTGTTCTGTCAAAACAATCATATGCAAGAAAGTATGGTAACATATCAGTGAATGCGCGATATCGACTCGATCAAATAATATGATGAATGAAAAAATGGAATTATCGGTCTCACCGACTCATCCGTACATTAAAAAATGTTCAGGAGGTTGACACATATTCCAATATGTTGTAAGAAATTAGCATTATGCGATTATTGCACATAGGAAATTATGTCTCTACTAAGGACATGTCTCCAGTTTTTCTCAATTATCTCAGAAACCCCCACTTCTAGGCACATGGAATGACTTTTAGGATGAGTATCGATGAGCCGAACTGATGTCAAACGCTCACTTGTCCCAAGAAAATATGAAGGAACATAAGACCACATACCATCGTATCTACGCCACTGGTTTACAAAAATGAAAAGTTATAAATTCAAATTAGCACGTCGATGAACTTTGATTAGTGTACCAAGTTAAAAAAAAATTCCTTCAGGAATTTTGGAGAAAGCAATTTAAATCTTAATTTTTTTCGTAGTTTCGACACCCTGTATCTCAGAGGGGATGCATTTTAGGACATACCTTGATAGCTACTTTTCACCTCGAATTGAGGTGAGGAATCTGTAGTCGGAGTTTGTCGGTCTTATTCTGACTCACCCTGTATATATACAGTGACCGGCAGAAAGTACGCATCATAAGGGAATTTTTTTTAATATAATATTTTGACAAATGTCGATACATGCAATCGCTTCTGCATCAAAAGAAACCCCAAAAGATGTTGTACAGTGCCGTTCGTCTTTTCTTGTTTGGCGGGAAATTTAAAAAATTTAAAAATTATGTCTTAAAACACACTTATTTGGGAAAATATTGAAAAATGTTATTTGGAAAAGTTGTTAAGAACGACATTTTATAGCTATGTACAGTTTTGAAAAAAACTTAAAAAAATAAAAATAATTTTTGCCATAAAAAAATTTCAATTTGGAAAAATACATTTCTGACAAAGAAACTCATTAGTAAAGCCCAAGAGTAATATTTTGAATAATATTTTGTAAAGATTCATCAGCTACTTCTATTTAATTCGAAAAAAAATTTAAATCTGTGGATTTGCCATGTGTTCAGCTGCTTCATAAGAGGTCACAGAAATATCTTCAGGACATTATAATCCCGATACTGTTTATTATTGACAAAGAACCATGTATCTACAGAATTTTAATATGAATTTTTTATTAGAACAAAAAATTGAGTAAATTTTTTACATAATTACATTTTATAATAAAATTAGAAGCTGAAATAATTATAAATCAAACAATTTAATGCATACTCGAAAGTTTGTAATCAATTTATTTTTCGTTCGAATAAAAAATTCAATTTGAAATTATGTAGATACAAGGACCTTTATTAATAATGAACAGCATCGGGATTATAATGTCCTGGAGATATTTCAGTGACCTCTTATGAAGCAGCTGAATACATGGCAAATCCATAGATTTCAATTTTTTTCTGAATAAAATAGAAGTAGCTTGCGAATATTTACAAAATATCATTCAAAATATTACTGTTAGCCTTACTAATGAGTTTCTTTTCTAAAATGTATTTTTCCAAATTGAAATTTTATATGACAAAATTGATTTTATTTTTCATCTCATATTTTTTCAAACTTTACATAGCTATAAATGTCGTTCTAAACAACTTTCAAATAACATTTTCGATATTTTCCAAATAAGTGTGTTTGAACATAATTTAATTTTAAATTTCCGCCAAAAAGACGAACGGCACTGTACAACGTTTCTTGGGGTTGCTTTTGATGCAGAAGCGATTGCACATATCGATATTCGTCAAAATTCATTATTAAAAGAATTTCCCATATGATGCGTACTTTCTGCCGGTCACTGTATGAATTATTTTTCAATGGAGCAACAGGAACCATATTATTTTTGATTGACATAATATAGTCCACATCACCCTGTACATATTGAATGAACTTCGAAAGTTTGTTTATTGGAATGATTATAGTCTCTCAGCATTACTTCAGAGGTTCATTGTAACAATTCTGAATATTAATGTCCCTACATTGAAAACTAAGTTCCCGATATATTAGAAAACCTACTACATAACACACTGTTGAATACGGACCAGGGCGTGATTGAACATAACACAAAAAATTAACAATTTTCATCAAATTCATTTCACATAAGAATGATGCAGGTTACTTTCACATTCAAAAGTTTCAATAAGAGGGGCAAAATATCAATAGTAAAATAACGAATGTAAATTACTAATCTATTTAAAATAGGATTATTTTTCTTATTCAAACGAATGTTTCCTTTTTAATCTTGAATAAACAAATGAACTCATATCTTTGTCGGAATGACACAGTTTGTTTTGTTATTTGATATATTTGAATCCAAGATATATCACATACGCGTCTTCAGAAAAATGATGACGCCAACTCGTTATAGATATTTGATGAATTCATCATTTTCTTGATAATTCAGCTGATGTTATCGTTTCGCATGATTCAAGAATGAATCCTTTCAAGATTAATGGGTTTGTATGGACACATACAAAAAACGAAGGAAAAAGCTGTGGATAATTATATCAGAACATATATCTCTGAACAGGTGCCACTGCACCCCGGTCGGCATGCTTATCAAGCGGGCAAATCCGCGGAGTCTACACTAACAAATAAAATAAAAAACAAATAAGGAAACCGTGGTATGTGCTTTTCTGACATAGGAGGCGCTTTTAACAACATTCCTCATGAAGCTTCCCACCAGGATAGCAGAATTGAAAATAGGGTATAAGACTTTTTCAATTAGTATAACCAAAGGATGTTCTACGGAGGAAGTGTATCCTAACTCAATTCTAACGGTAGATGAACCCCTCTGCGGTCTAACTCACCTTGGTGTGTCCTGCCAAGCATACGCCGATGACATAGATATAATCGCAAGAGGCAGATTTGAGAACATCCTCTGCGATAAAATACAAACAGGATTTAACCATACAAAGTGCCAGTCTGTAAAACTTAATATCAACCCCACTGATACAACTCTAGTAGCCTCCACAAAGAGAAGCAAACTCAATCTCAAGATCATTTAAATAGAGGTCGAATACCTAAGCCTAGATAATAAACCCTTCTGGAACAAGCATGGTGTGCAGAAACTTTGCAGGAAAAAACTGGGGTTGTAACTCAAAAACTCTGCAGTGGATGCTTACAGCAATAGTGAGACCAATCATCACTTACGGGGAGTGGCAAGGGATAAAAGAACTAATCTAACCACCACGAGAATCAATCAATAAAATGAGTTCAAGTCATCGCTGACAATGATTTAATTATTTTTTGAATGCTTTGGTTTCAAAAAGCTTGTCGCTGGAAGTGTTTATAAAAGTAAATATCCACCATCTGCGTGATCTCAGTCACTGATGTAGAACACTTCACCACGTTCTCCTTAGTTCATCTAACCGCTCATTTTTAACCAGTTTTTCAATATTTGTACATTGGAAACTTTTGATTTGTTTTACACTTCTCTGAGAACATGGGTTAAATTTTGCAACTGAAATTTGACCCACCTTCTCCAATCCAATTGTCTTGAAATTTGGCATGTGATTATTGTTCTCGTGACAATGCGTTCTCACAATGTTATATGTATAATGAAAAACCAATATAACGGATGAGTATTACATTGAAACGATGTTTGTGGGTGGGTCGATGGGTTATCACGACCTAAAATTTAAAAAATTAAGTGAAAGTTCTTTGGGCGCGATGAGAGTGAAATTTCAAGATCAAATTTGAATGAAACTCTGATGTGAAGTTTTAAAATGTTTCAAACAAGATGCTTCTGGCGCAGAAGGACGGAAAATGGGTACTTGGCCAGAGAGATAAAAGAAAGGGAACTATGCGGTGCTGGCTTCGTTTGTGATTAGTCGCTGTCAGATACATGAATGATAATAAGCATCAGTGATTCAGAGGTACAACGCTTGCTTGCTACGCTGGCGGTCCAGGTTCGTATATGAGACAATGCAATTTTTGTTATTTCAAAGTGAGTAATATTTTTGTTAATTAATGTTTATTTATTTTTATTTTTAGAAAACTCCTAATGATTATAAATAAATAAGGTTGGGATTCTTAACTACTTGATGAAGAAACGAAAGTAAAAAAACCCGTGCCCGTATTAAATTGCATAAACGATAAAATTCCAATTTTGAATACAATCGGATCATAAATACAAATCTCGTCCGCCATCTTGAAGCTGCCATTTTGTTTTTATTCTCTAACAAAAATGCCATAATACATTGTCACCGGAATTATGAACACCTGCCAAATTCAAGGTAATCGGACAACGGGAAGAGGGTCAAATTTAACTTGTAAGATTTGATTACAAACCCACAGACATAGGGACAGGTGAAACTAAATAAAAGCTTGTAAATAAATGCCAAGAAATATAAGTTGAAGTTATCTTCGCATGAAAGTTGTGAAATTCATGTTTATATTTCATTCTGTCTCGCACTACCATGAATCTCTTAACCCTATTGTCAATATTTCCAGGTACAACGTATGAATCCCGTATGAATGCGTTTAATTTTCGTTCTATTTTGTCATTCCAAAAGAGACGACAGGAATATTTTTCCATTTCCACTCCTTGAGGAATCCATACACATAAAAACAAAAATCTATTTTGGTAATTTTCAATTGCCCCTCCTATTTTTCAATGAGTTAATTTTCTGTATCTCCTCATCCACAGTTATTTTTTTGCTCCATATGGATATTTTATTACCACAATGAAACGATTTTCTGAAACTCCAACGGGCTTCACCTCGATATTTAAAGTCCATATTTCGAAATATTTTTTCTAAAATAGTTTTCCGACTCTTCTCTAACTCTAAATTCAGTTTCGATATTGTAATGAGTAATATCGTCAACAATATTACTGTCAAGATATCTATTGCAAAGATTTCCATCAGTGTATTATCAATATCCATAAAATCCTCCCCCTCTTATTTTTCATCTACAGCGTTAAGATCGATCAGTCACAGCTTTTTATACACGCCACCCACCTGTCAATAATCCACAGCTGAGTAGACAGTGTCAAAGTAATATCAGAATATTCCCTTAAATTTTCCTCCAACCAAAATTGTTATTAGGTTTTGGGCCTTCAAACTTGGGACCTAAAAATTATGTTTCAATAATAAATTTTTGCAGTGCAATTTCGAATCGAACCAAAGATAAATTGGAATTGGATGGATTTATTTGGATGAGTCATTATACATTCCAATAAACCAGCAACCGAATAATTAGTAAGATTCACATTTCGAGAAAGGAGATAATTTCGAATTTCAACAAAGAAAATGAACGATTCAAATGCAATACAATCAACGGTTTAACTATTCAATGTTTATTTCATGTTTTGGTCAGTGATATCATTACTTTTCCACAGCTTATATATTAAATTCTTCTTTATATCTCGAAATAGTTGTGGAAAAGTATGGAAAATATTGCATTATTTATTATCACTTATATTTTGAAAAAGCCTATCGTTGGTCAGTAACGAAGTGCACGTGAGTAGATATGATCGCTGATCGACTGAACAGCGCCATTCGTTGAAGTTCCCTATTTCGAATAGCGAATAGCGAAAATAAAGATTATTTTCATTTAGGCATATTTCAATTTTTTATTGAACTGTCAGCACCCTCTATTTGAAAATTATTCCAAAACTCTTGTTATATATGGAAGCAGAACTTGAAAAAATTTCAGCTAAATCTGAGTTTATAGTATTTCCTTCAGTCAAATGATAATTGAATTTAAAAAATGGGTAACCTTGAAAAAAATCCATACATGAATAAATTTATATATATATATATATAAATATTTATATATATATATATATAAATATATTTTCTTCAATTTCTCGGAATAAAGGTCTGATTCAGTCATTTCATATCATTTCTTTTTTGAAATATAACACGTTATTCGATAATAACATTATCTGTCAGATTTATGAGTATTCACTTATAAATTATTTTATTTTAATTTCTGCGTTTGCATCGTATGAAAGTTATCGTAGGTGTGTGACTTTGAAGTTATCAGGAATGGTTAATCTTTCATGCATTTTTACCCTCTTCATATGTACCCTGGATTGTTTAGATTGAGGTCTGTGTATGAGCCGGACTGTATTTTTTTGGCAGCATGTAAAGATCAGTTTTCATTATTTATTACTATAAATAAAGTTAAAGAAGGTTGTTCATGCTGCCGAAAAATACAGTCCGGCTCATATACTAGAACTAAATATAAACAATCCGGTGTACTTATGAAGAGGGTAAAAATGCATGAAAGATAAACAAACCATTCCCGTTAACTCCGACTTCGAAGTCACACATCTACAATAACGTTCGTACAATGCGAAATGAATACTCATATATATTACAGATATTTCTATATTGTGTTGAATAACGTGTTATATTTGGAACCATATGTTTTTAAAGAATTATTTTAATGCATACATTCTAATATTGTGTTAAGTTAAATATGTCTCAAACTCCATCTTTTTAATTTCAGTGTTTTAACCGGATGATGACAAATACCATGTCGAAACGTCGTTAGAAGAAATCATATGAATTGACTGAATGAGACCTTCATTCCGAGAAATTAAAGAAAATATATATGTGATCAAGAAACTAAAGAAAAACTATATAAATATATATATATATATATATATATATATATATATATATATATTTATATATTATATATATATATATATATATATATATATATATAAATATATATGTATATATATATATAAACTAGTTAATAGTGGGGAATGCAGCAATATAAAAAAAACTCTTGTTAGTTTGTCCAAGCTTTCGGAATTGATTTATTCCATCATCAGGGAACTACAATTTTTAAAAATATTACATATGTGAGATTATCGTTAAGTGAATTGAACATGAACAATTTCGTAATATCTCCACTACATTTGGCAATATGGCGGTGAATAATTTGAAGTTGTGGGCGAACACGAGATTAAAATTAGCCAGCTGTTGTAAGATGTTTCCTTCTCCAATGCAGAAAACTAAGAATTCTACCCAACCACATTACTTCTGCCACTAAATCAATTGAAAATCTACTTCTCAGACAAGAAGCACATGCAAAAATCAAAGAACAAAACTACAGGTTAGGAATTAAATTACTTAATATTGAAATTTCAGCTAATCATTCCCGAATTACTAGTCTAGAGAGTACCCTAGTGACACAAAAAAAAATAATCTCCCTCACGAATGAAAGTATTTTTTTAAATGTCTCATACAAATAACAAAGAAAGTATAACATCTTATTCCACAAAGTAAAATCACAAAACGTAATCAAAATCATCAATTTAAAAAATTCTCAATTACAGTCAAAAATAAAAACTAAATCACATTGGATAAAAAATATTTCGAACACGAACGTACCTGAGGAGGTATCTCAATTTTTGGCACTAGGCCCAAAATTCAGCATTGAACCAGTTATCACAAAAGACATTTCTATTAAGAGCATTTTAGCCGATGTAGACTATATTATATCTACTATTACAGATCACAACCATAAAAATATCACCATAGCACGTGCAACTAACATCATTACTAATCATATTCAATCGTCAACTGATCATACTTCAATTTTTCACACTTTACTACAAAAATCAAGAAAATTTCTTAAAGACAACCCGAATTTGATCCTAACACAATCAGACAAGGGAAATGTAACCGTAATCATGGAGAAAGATCGATATTTTAACCTATCGAATGACATCATTATCAACAGTAATTCATACACAGAGTTAACAAAAGATCCCACCGCGTCTATCCAAACCAAAGCAAATGATCTGATAAGGAAACTAAAAAATAGTAATCAAATCGATGAAGTCACAAAAAAAGACTCACTTGCTATAGTGGTATTGCACCAAAATTTTACTCTTTACCAAAAATACACAAACCCACTTTATCAGTAAGACCCATAGTAGCATCTATAGGTGCCCCCACTGAATGTATTGCTTCTTTATTAACTGACATCTTAACAGAATCTTACAATTTTGACAATGAATACTACATTGAAGATTCTTTCGAGGTATCCATTATACTGAACAACAGGATAATACCTGACAACCATGTTCTGGCTAGTTTTGATGTAGTCTCTTTATTCAGTAACGTATACTTTGAAGCTTGCCAAAGAGCAATTCATAAAAATTGGGATAACATTAAAAATCATTGTAACATTGATGAAGTAACTTTCATGACTTTATTAACATTTCGTTTTGATAATACCTATTTTTCATACATTAATAAATTTTACAAACAAACTTTTGGCACCCCCATGGGAGCATCAATTTCCCCCATCCTGGCAGCTTATGTCATGGATGATGTGTTGGACACAGTACTTCCGGGACTATCTTTTAATATTCATTTCATTAAAAAATATGTGGATGACATAATTGTTATATTACCACAGCATAATATCACAGAGACTCTAGATACTCTCAACAGCTTCGACCCACATATTCAGTTCACAATCGAGCTAGAAGCCAACGATGATTCGGTACCTTTTCTGGATACCAAACTCATACGTACTCCAATTAATACAATATTAGTTGATTGGTACAGAAAGCCATGCAGTTCGGGCAGGTACATCAACTATGAGTCGTATCACAAACGATCCATGAAAGTGAACTTGATTAAACAAATGAGGAACAGAGTAATCAGAATCTCGGATAAAACTTTTCATAAAAATTTTTAAATATCCTTAATATTTTTGTAGATAATTCATACCCGCCGAGCTTAATGAAAAGTATTTTGTACAACACACCTTCCAGTTTAGAATCATTAAACAATATTATCACTCTACCCATTAATGTGAATGAATATAATGCTACCCCTACACTACCGGTTTACACCTCACTTCCGAAAATCAAGGAGATTACACCCAAACTCACTAGACTTTTTTGCTCGGTAAGCAATTGTAAAATTGCCAACAAAACAATTTCAACACTAAAGTCAATTTTCTCCAAAGTTAAAGATAAGACACCAGTAACATCAAATCATATATAGTATTCCGTGTCGAAATTGTGATAGGCGGTATAACTTCAAGAACATCAAACAGTCGTATCACCTCACACAAAAGTGATAGCAGGTTATATCCAGAAAGATGTGCGGTTAACACACACGATCATCACATGGATTATGGGTCAGTGAGTGTATTAGCAAGCGAGTCCCACTGGGCAAAAAGGGTCTTCCTAGAAATGGCGTACATAGCTCGAAATAATAACTGTATCAACAAAAAAACTGATATCAATCACTTGAGTGAGATTTATGCTTATTTACTGTCACTAGACATGAACCCAACTAGATCAAACTCTGTTACAATTACATTATAAAATGAACATTTTATCCAATATTAAACTTTATTTACATCACAGCAATATAAATATCATATTTTTCATGTCCAACATTCATTAAAACCTTATCACAGGAAATAGTAAACCACACCAGTTGGTACCACTGTCGCAGTTGGCACCCTGGATGACATAAATAACACTTGACATGTGTCAATGTCACATACGATTCGACCTCTGACCATGGTAAGGTTAACATGTGGCGTTAACTGGTTGGATGTCAAGTAAATGTCTGCCGTTTTATAACGTGCAATACAAAAATAAACTAAAAATTGTGAAAGTTGAAAAAAGTTTTGTGTATGAAACAGTCCCTTTCTTTTCTACGCCAGTAACCAGGCTGGATGACAACGGAATTGTCGGAAGAAGGGGCGCTCTGGCACTCGTGGTATCACTTCGAGTAAGACTTCCAGGGTGCCATACGAAGGGGGGCAAGTGAGGTATTACCGCACGAGGCCCTCGGATCTGTGTAGATGGTTATATAACCGAGCACAAAAAAATGAACTAGAAGAAGAAGAAGAATGTCACATACAACTGTCTAATGTGAATTTAATTTCTAACCTGTCAGTTTTGATTCCAACCACATGGTTGAAGAGATTTTAACATGTGGTATGTATAATTTTTACATATAAGTGTGGTAATTGAACATTAGTTCATTTCTCTGTTTTACATTTCTCATTATTTATTACCATAATGTCAAAAGACAAAAAATATTTTTACTGAACATCGTGTCATCCATTCTCACCTAAGTTGTAAGTATTATCAATTCACTTAACGATAATCTCTCATATGTAATATTTTTAAAAATTATAGTTCCCTGATGTGGAATAAATCAATTCCGAAAGCTTGGACAAACTTACAAGAGTTTTCTTTTTGATATTGCTGCATTCCCCACTATTAACTAGTTTATATCCTAACTAGTCAGCAAAGACTACCCTTTCATATATATATATATATATATATATATATATATATATATATATATATATATATATATATATATAAAGGGTGGTGTAATCTAACTGCTTGCCCACCCTTGAATGAGGGTGTATAATGCAATTTTTTTACAAATCACAGCAGTTGAAAATTCGAAAAAAAAACATGTTTTTTTTTGCAAATTTGTCGAAATTTTGGAAACTGTTAGCGATTGTGCAAGAAGTTAGATTACCTATACATCATGGAGTGCAGTGCAGGAAATTTTTCCTGCCCGTGTGGTGTATACTATATTTCTTTATAGCTGGTCGAAAGTACAGTTGTGTGCATAAAAAAGTCGTACAAGGTTTGTATGGTGTAAACCTGCCTATGATGTTCCAGATATCATAAAAAAGTAGTACACGTACACATTTGACAAAAATAGTTTCAATTTTGACATTACTTGTCAAAGACTTGTCAAAGTCGATAAGAAGTTTATTTAAGATTGACAAGCCTGATTCACAATAGCCTATAACTGCTGTACGACTTTTTTATGCATACAACTGTACGTTAGTACTTACATTTTTAAATATTTTTTATAAACAATACATGCTCGTTGCGCTGTCATGTTTAACTTTTGTTCCTCGCTTCAACGCCTCTTTCGAATACTCACAAAGCTTAAATATTTGCCTCCGCTCGTCTCCTCTCTCTCTCTTTCTCACTTTCTTGCATATAATCCCATCTATCCCAGTATACATGAAAAAAATTTGCTCCCGCTTTACGGAGGGCGTGGTCTGTCAATGTCCCCGATGGATAAATGCAAGGCTTTTTACTAAAATCTATGGAGAAGATACGTACTTTCGACCGAGGTATAAAGACATTTTTTTCCAGTCGCAATAAAAAGGTTGTAAAGCTGTTTCATGAGCACTGATAGCATCTCTCGTTAGTCTATTTTTTAATTAATATTGCAACATCTATGAGCCCAGTACCCATTATTTTCCGTGCTTTCAGTCTCAATTCGTTCAGTAAATTTAGATTGAAATATTGTTCTTTTTACAGTAGTCATTCTTAGGTCCAACGTAACCTTTTTTTTTGTCTTGTCTGGCAATTTTTCTCCACTAGCTGTTCACTATGAATTATTGGATTTATAAATACGCTTCGAAGCAAGTTGAAGGCAAAATTGACACACACGGAGGCCTACTCAAGCTTCATACTTTTGTCACCAATTTAGCCTGACAAGACGACAAGCGTAGTAACTATGTTAACACCTAGTTAACTATTTCGAACAATTTTTTTTGTGGAATGATAAAGAGTATGTTTTGCCTATAAGTGGATAAAATGCACCAAGAGAATATTACTGAATTTATTCATAAATATATTGCAGTGAACACTGCAAATATTTTTGCAAGTGGGTGGGGGTGTAAAAATGGCGATAATTCAGTACGACGAATATTATTTTCAGGAATGGCTAAATATTGATTAAATGAAATCACTCTTTTTTGTAGACCATTTTTGTGCCAAGAAGGTAAAAATTGAAATGCTTATGATTTCAAGGGTTGGAATTTATTCAGAAAAGGCATTTTTCAAACGAAATAAAACAGAATTGACAACAATACAGAAAGGCCAGCAGAAAAAGAGGTTCTGAAAGTTATAATATTCGACACGTTCACATTTTTACGTAGCGACATTTGGAGGAGCAAACTTGGATGATATGATAAAATTTTCGACACTCTGAACAAAATATGGGCTATGATTTAAAATTATGAGAGTTCAAATGGATAGAAAGGAAAGTATATCTTACTATTCATATCTAAAGAGAAAAACTTCCATTGGACCTTTACATTTACGAAAAAAAAAATCCAAAACTTATATAGGTCGATTATATTTCATATGAAACGTCCAATTGACTTAGAATGCCATCATATATTTTTTATTTCGAAAAGATATTGCCCTTGAAAGTGTACCCGTGACGTCACGTTCATCGAAAACTACCCCCTCCATAATCCACGTTCAGAAACACGCAGTACTGTTCTTGTCAAAAATATAGCTCACTGCTTGATATACACCATCAATATATAATTGAACACTGTTTATTGATAGCCTCATCAACAAAAAAACCCATTTCAATAACGGTTTTCTTTATTTAAAATATTCAAAGTTTCTGAACGGGCCTTCCTTTTGATGAAGAGCGACCATTGGCAACACCGCAAATATTAAAGACAGTTCCCATTAAAATAATATTGACATTTGAGGTTAATGTTTAATGTTTATTTTTATCAACTTACTAATTTCTCAATATCATAAACGATTTGGTGTGTTTATAATGAAACAAGGCTTCGTAAAAGCAGGTTCGGAAAATTTGCCAAGGGTGGATTATGAGATGATTGACTCTTTTTATTTATTTGTGTTAGGTATATAGCAATAATGAATATTGAGATCATATTTCAACTGATTTATTCGTATCAAAAAAGTAAATCAACACATGTTATCTTTTCACAGATCTACCAGTAACTTCAGTGGTGATAATGCTGTTGGCTACATACAGTTGAAACGCCAAGAAAACGTCTGTAATGTGAAAGAAAAGCTCACACCCGAACATAAAATCCACAATTTTTTTTATAATTGTTTGATGCACGTAGACGGAGAAGCAATGTCCTAGAATGTCGGTGTTTAGACTGTCCGGCCTCTGAAGGTATGTGTATATTGAAAAAATGTTTTGACAATTCAGATGAGATCAAATATATTTGGTATTCATATAACATCAAGAATGCCCAAGGCAAATTTGAAGAATTTGTGGGTTGGGACAAAAAAGTTAGAACAAAAAAACTCTTGAAATTTTGGGTAGATGCATAAAATTTGTTTCTAAAACTGAATCGGAGAATATGTGTTTCATACGATGCATTGTGTTTTCCAGGTGGATGTAAACATGGACTGGCATTTTCGATGTGGCTCCATAGAAGTGAAGAACCCTCTGCAACTTCACAGACATGCTACTGGAAACAATCAAAATTATCAACAATGGGGCAAGAGTATAAAATTATTGAATTGAAGGCTTTAATGAACAGAGAAATTCCTGAATTAAGAAACAGACAAGGATAATTTCTAAATAAAGTAAAGAGTTTATCAGGAACTGGGGAAATATTTTCATTTTTCGAAAATAAACCATTTGCAAATCTAGCAATATACGGATTGGCCCTCAATTAAAAAAAAATTAATTCTATGGCACTGCAGATGAATTCATTGAGTTTATGACTGATTCGACATGTGAAAAGGCTGAACAAATAACGAGAAACCAGTCGAAATGTTCTACTTGGTATGAGTTATTGTTTGGAAGAGTAACAGCTTCTAGGACATATGAAACCGCAAAATGTAAAACTGAGGAAGGAGTTCTGGCTGAAACAACTTTAGGAGAATCTGAAGCCCTCTTAACTGACCCAGTGAAGAGAGGACTACTTTTGGAAGAAGCAGTCAGAAAAGAAGTAACTGACTACAATGACTGGTTTGACATCTTTTGAACCGATGGGGTAAGCATAAACTTTCATTAAGAGAATCCATCATTTTTACATTCATTAAATTGAAAACAGATATGAGGTATGTTGTCCTATCAGTTCTTTTCAACATAAGTGAGCCAATATGTAGAATTATATTCCATGAAACGTTGATTATATTGGCAACAATTTTGAAAACAACAATTACTTGGCCAACTAAGGATAAGATATCAGAAAATATGCCAAAATGTTTCGCTCCTTTTCAGAATGTCAGAGCAGTTATTGACTGTACCGTGATACCAGTTGAACAGAGTTGTTTGTGTTGTAGATTGAGAACTTATTCTCTATATAAAAAGAGGCATACTATTAAAATCATGACAGCAGTCACTCCTGGTGGTCTCATTACATATTTAGTGAAGCTTATGGTGGAAGGAGTTCTGATAAGGAAATATTCAGACAAAGTGGAATAGTTGAGAAGTTGGAAGCTTTTAAAGATCACTTAATGAAAGACAAAGGTTTTATAATAACAAATATTACAGATGAATGTGGCATGAGGATCATTCAGCTACCTTTTCTAAAGAATAAATCACAATTTTCCAAAGAAGTAGCTTTATTAAACGCCAAAATTGCAAGAGTTCACATTGAAAGAGTCAATCAGCGAATAAAAACTTGAGATTTTCGGCAAACCATTACCATATTCTTTGATACCTCAAATTGATAAAATTTTCAAAATAGTATGTGCTGTAGTCAATTTAGCAAAATCCATATTTAGTGATGACAAATTTCTTTCGTAAATTTATCCATGAATTAGCATTAAAATTTGTATTTTATTTTAATTAATTAAGGATCAGATTATTCAAGTTTGTATTACAAATTCGATAAAGTGTAGTAATTATTGCTCCTAAACTGCTCAATTTGAAAAAAATCCTCAAGCGCAGGAATACTTCAATAGGAAAGCATATTCAGAAATCATTTTAGGTGAAAGTTTGTATGGATGTACCATTAGTTGAAGTCATGAAAACTGGTATTTGAGCTTTTCTTTTTGAAATGCATCCCCTAAAGGAGTTTCGGTTAGTTTTTGAGTTACGGTCATGAACATTGGTGTTTTGGCTCTCTATTACAAATGAAGAATTCGTGTGTAACCTAACTTGAAAATTACTTTTTCTGTAAAATCAATTATGGCACCCAAACGAGATAATGGGAAACGGGAAGCCACAGGCATTATATATAAATATATTCATCAATATTTGATTGTGTTTTCATGTTTCAGCACATGCACAGAATACAGAATATACCAAAGAACTGTGTAATCCCTGAGATCGCAAGCTCCTTTGATTGGCCCAGTGGAGCATTTGCCAATGAAGGTGAGGATTATTTTATTTCAAGTTTGTCAAAATTACTCCTAATATATTGGTTAAATGAACATGGGAAACTTCCCAACCTCTGGTTATTTCATAAGAAATAAAAAGTGAAAATGCTTGTTTTTTTTCTAATTTATATTTGAAACCACTTTGATTTTTCACTAAAAAAGTTATTGTTTATCCTTTGAAAAAAATAACAAGTTTTTTTTTTCATGAGTAGAAAAATGAAGTTTGCTCCACAGTAAAAAACATTTATTTCTAGGAAAGAAATTTGCAATTCATTTCGGCAAAGTATTTTGCCATCTACATAAAAAAGATACAAGAGTGACCATTGTAAAAGTTGATAGAAAAATGACCACAAAAATAAACATAACATCACTGATATACACAAACATTGACGTTAAAATGTCAACTGATTAATATAACATAGGTTATCGACTGAATTGATGAGTTGACATTTCAAATTCAATGTTTGTGTAAGTCGGTGATGTTATGTTTATTTTTGTGCTAAGTCTTCTACCCATTTTTACGATGTTCACCCTTGTATCGTTTCTATGTACATTTTAGAGAGCCTGAAGATGGCAAAATACGTTGCCGAAATGCATTGCTATTTTCTTTCCTAGAAATAAATGCTTCTTACTGTGGAGCAGACTTAATTTTTTCTACTAATTAATTAGAACTCCACCTGACATGGACTACTTTCATAATCTTTTTTTTTTTCATGTTCATCTAGCATCTGTACAGTTTACACAGAATGGATCAAGCAATGGATGAATTCTTCAAAATGAATTGGGGATATAAGCTTATGTCATCCATTGGGGTATTCGCTGAATTATTTTTTATCAGTAATGTATTGAATGGATAATTTATTGCATGTACCAATAGATGTTCCAAATATTACTATTGTGCTTTATTTATGTGGTAATATTCTCGATGTTGGAATTTAAGGTTTTTTTCCTAATATAACTTATTGTATCGATATTTTTATTTAAGCTTTTCTAACTAGATTTATGATGTTGAAATTTATTATTAATGTATTGAATGGATCATTGCATGTTCTAATAGATGTTCCAAATATTACTGTATACTTGTTTTAACGAAATTTAAGATGTAGATATTCTTGATATTACGATTCATCATGAATGTATTATTGCATGTACCAATAAATGTTCCAAATATTATTGTAACAATACTTTTATTTAAACTTTTTTACAAAATATACATTGTAATATTCTCGATGTTCTGTGATTTAGATATAATCAATCATAAATGCATTTTACTGTGAATATATACGTAGGTTTTGTCTGTTTGTATTATAATATAAATAAATTCATATTCGGTACCTGTTAGTGTTTCCTTCATGTGATAAGTCAAATATTTATTAACTTTGAACTACTGAAAATATAATTGATAATTTAGAATGAATAGACTTGAAGTATGTTCATACAAATTTCGTAAATTTTTTGCAAAATTATTTACTTATTTCACACCAATTCTTTGTTGAGGGATACTAATCTATTTTTTACAAATGCAGGCTTACATTTTCTATGGTAAAAATTTTCTCTATGGTTACAAAGCTATAGAAAAAAAAATATTTCCGAAGATATTAGCATTCATGAAGAGAATGTGACAACAAACCTTAGAAAACTTTGACATAATACTGCACATTCTAGTTATTCAAAGTATTTTTGAATTTCAATCAATCAAAATAGAAGAACTGAATCTTATCGACAAAGTTGTTAAAGAATTCGTCCACCGTATACTCCTGAAATAAATTGAATTGTGCCATTTGGAGTAGCAGATATTAAAAATTTTACAGTATTGCATTTTTTCTATCCTGACCAAGTCATGGACAGACGAACAGGATCAGAGGGTTTTTCAATTTCCAGACAATAATTGAATTAACTTCCTTATAGCGAGCTCTGGAAGGGATCGGCAAATTTCTTTCAATTTCAGATATGTCAGGCCAATATATAAGCTCTTGTGAACAATTTGCCATCATAGGCACAGCTTTTGTGAAAATCTTGTGAACACTTGATTTACTCATATCAAAGTCATCAGCCAATCGAGAGTATACATCCCCAACCCGTATCTTTTTTAAACTTATCAGAACATTCATATATTTAATTTACTCAATTTTGGTAATGTATTTCACAATGTGGTAAACATTTTCAGGGAGCCCCAAATAATATTACTCTTCTTTTCTATAAGTGCAATAGATAAGCGCTGGCGCTGCTGTCCTTCGATATTTTCACAATCAGGATCGGATGAAGACTGACTAGGAATATACTCAGAATTTTTTTTGGTGGTGTTATTTTGGTGAATCGGTTAATGTACTAGCTTGGCTACTGCTAGGAGAAGAACTATTCGAAACTCTTGAGTAAATATTTCCCATGGATGTAATGTAACTCAACACAGTTTTACTAGCTGAAGGAGTGATGTTTTCATTTGGTTTGGGTTTCTTCATCGTTGGTAGGTCATATACTTATGATGAAACATTGTCAGACCAATTTCGTTTCAGGTTGATATTTGGACAGACATCTTTCTTCAAAATAAATTTGGATCCCCTTGTTCTAGCATATTCCTAATTCGTAGTATCTTCTTTCAGCTGTAACCAAAGAACAATATGTTTATAGGACTGGATATAAAATACAGTACTGATCGATGATTTTGCAAACTTGCATTGAGTGAAATTAAAGATCGTTCCTTGATGTACTCACCTGGAAATGTTCTGCACAAAAGCATATATTTCCGCATTTTACAAAAGTTCGATTCACTTTCACTGGTGTTCAGACAACCGTGCACATAGCACTTTTTAGACATTTTCATAGTTATTAAAATTAGAAAATAATTTCCGAAATTTTTCAATACCAAACATTCATGGCGAGCTTGTTCATTTGCAGCAGTTCTCTGCATATCTCGTGTCTCGTATCAGATATATGCAAGAAAAAGAGCTGAAGAGAGAAAAACGATTGATAATATTCTATTCCGTGAAGCAAACGAACGAACCTATCAAAGTATCAAATAACAAATGTCATTACGTCACAATTCCATGATTCGCAACTCATACAACGATGCCAAATCAACTTTTAGTGAACGTGACGTCACGAAACCACTTTTTTCCGGATTATGGAAAAACTACCCATCAGAAAAATAAAAAAAAATCCCAAGTGATATTAGCACATATACTTTCTAATTACAGTGTTTTCTCATAGTGCAAAAAAAGGTCCATTGTAATCTTGAATAGAAAGATTTTTCTGAAAATTGAAAAATATACGATTAAAATTGAGTAAGTTTTTGAAATATCTAACAAAAAACAAATAATAAACAACCTGCTCATATCTTCAACTTAATGAAACAGATGCAAAGTGATTAATGTTATAAGTGAGTTCTGGTGAGTACTCCTTTTCGGAAAACATTCTTCTTCACCTCATTCATCTATATGAGTTCTCAATCAGGACTGGAATAGAAAATCAAATAAATATCTGAATGGAAAGGCAAATTTTCCCTTTCAGATTTTTTCTTTGAGTTAGTGTCCTTTCACAATATCTTTCAGATATTGTCCAATGTCCAGCGTGGCTTCAGCCGGGGAAGTAGTTGTTTTCTGTTAGATATTACAAAAAACTACTTCATTTTTATCGTAAATCTTTAAATTTCCCAGAAATCTTTCGACTCAATGTTCAATTGATAATGTTTCCCATTTCAACATGAAGACCAGTCAAGAAGTTGTTTTGAACGATGAAATATAATGACTAAAGTTTATCTTTCAGTTGCAGATGTTTCCACATCTGATTTTGTGAACACCTTGTTCACATCTCCCAACAAATCAATATAACTCTTCATATCCTGCGAGGCATCTGAGAAAGCATTTGAAATGCTATTCTCGATGATAATATAGGTACAATGTTACGAGATATAAAAATTTGATTTACGAATACCAGAACCACCTATGAAGCCGACATCAATATCGACGCTTGAAATTTATAAAGAATAATTGACATTTTCTCAAACATTTCAGTGGTCCTATATTGGATTTATACCAAATCACGTCGTTTGGAAGTATTTGTGGCCCCACGACTGGGAGAAATTCAGAGAATGATACTTGTGAATGAAGATTTACTGGATCCAAGTAAAATATGGCGGTTGAATGAAGGATCTAGATTTCCTTTTTGATAATGTTCATAATTCATTTATAGATACTAGGGACACACAACGAAAGATAATTTGTTTTCATCAATGTCACTGAAGAAATTTTAGAGATACCGGAACTGTAAAGATTTTCCATATGACAGAGACTCTTTGGATCTATAACATATATGAGAAGATTCATAGAAAACATTGCAGAAAAAATCAGAAGAATAATGGGTAATTGATTTCTATGCAAATATGGAAAGGATGTTCTTAAAATCATGCGGAATTATCTGTGACGGGAAAGATAAACTTTACTCCGTATCTTCCTTAGTTCAAGATACATACATCTGATAGATATTTTGAAAATAAATGAAAGCGAGAATTTTCTTCCAGATAGTCTATAGAAATTATTATCATATCTTGTTTGAGAAATGATATGGATGAATTGGAAAAATTTGAGTGAGGTAAAGATGAATTGGGCAAAGTAGAATGTTTTTCAAATGGGAGTACTTATCAGAAATCCTCCGTAACATTTATGGATGAATGAGAAATAGATTTTCGTTGGATACCACCATTTAATAGGATTAAGACATATTCTTTTCAATCAACTCACGGTACTGCCAATAAAACCGAAGCAGCCTCTTGACAGTGTGTAGCTCATGGGATGAAATATGTAAATGGTGCAAGTGAGATGCACTAGTTTTGCTACCAGTCAGTTTTAAGGTCGACGGCCTTGCTACGCCAACTGATAGTTTGGAAATTAATTAGAATATTGATTGTTGATACTAAAATTATGGAATGTTTTCATAAATGAGCAATGAAAGGATGTGGTAGGTGGATTATCTAGTTTTTAAGGAGGGTCTATTGGTTCGGAAATGGTGAAGGTCACTCCAAAACTCTGCAATCGCCGCTTAGTATACAAGACTTGCCATATTGGGAGATTTAGGGATGAGTCAGTCAGTCAGTCAGCAGATAATTTTGTTCAATAAGAGTTTCAGAAAATCGCACTTGAGTATCTGATGAATCACGGCAGATATGATGAGTTCATATCTCAAATATATTAATCGAATTTGTGAATATAGAATCATAAACTTGAATTCAGCTCCTAAAAAATTTATATTTCGCTTTCTTTCGATATCTTCTTCAATCTGAAAATTTCAAAAACTGGTGTGCAAGTTTTCATTAAAATTAACGTTCGAGGATCTCTCAAGATGAAACGATAAAGCGCGTGATGTTCTCAACTGAGAAAAGGCCTAAACATGATATACATATATTTCCAAGTCTTTAGTATTGCTGCAAATCCAAATACCGCCAATAATCAGTAAACGAAGTAGTTCGCTGGTTTTGCTGAACTTCAAGTTTATAAATGAGAATAAATGCAGAAAGTCGTGTGCGAAGTTGCAAATGTGACAATATACCCCAGTTGATATATTTTGAAATTGTTCAATGTTTATTACATTTTGAAGAGACAATGTCTATTATGATTGGCCTAAGACATCGAATATGGTTTATACAGAAGTTATTTTTTACTTTAATTTATTATTATACACCCTAAAAAGTTTCAACGACATTGCAATCTGATCTCATTGGATCAATAAGCAATTTTGTTCTTTCCCTAATTCAATAGTGTTAATATAAGGTTCTACTCACTACTATACCTCAGCTTTCATTTTAGATATTACACTAAAATTACGTGTAACTACAACATTATGCTTTGTTTTAATTTTTTCTTTGTCACGACGCCAATTCGAAGGGTTTTGTCCTTTTGAGTCTCCTTACTAACTGGGAGTTGTCGAGGAGCTGAATTGCCGCAACATTCTCATGATGGAGAAGCCGTTGTTCATGGTTCCTGGCAATCTTGTGGATGGTCTGATCAATTGTATCCATTTTGAGGTCATTATGGAGGTTACTGTTACGGAAGTACCAAGACGCATTAACAATATTCCTCTGTACTTTTTTATGAAAGCGCTGAATTACTTGAGTGTGCAAAAATCCTATGACATATTTATTGGAAAATAACCTTATCGACTAAAATGTACGAAATGTCAAATAAAAAACAAAAAATCGAACCCTGGATAACAAATGGCCTTTTTACATCTATACGTGAAAGAGACAAAATGAAGAAAATACTTTTAAAACAAAAGCAAAACGAAGATTTAAAAAGGGAATACACTGAATATAGAAATAGAGTCAACAGTCTAATAAAATTTATCAAAAACCAATATCACCAACAAAAGCTTGTCACAGTAAAAGGAAACTCCAAAAAGACTTGGCAAATAATGAATGAAATATCAAATAATACTAAAGCAAAAATGAAAACCCTAGATTTACCATTAAAGGTGCAAAATGGAGAGGTTGTCTCTGACAACCATGAAAAATCTAACGTACTAAATAATTTTTTCACTACCATTGGCGAAAAAATGTCGGAAAACATCGAGAAGCCTGACATTGTATCTGAAGATCTCACGGAGGAAATTTTTATTAACAAAATACTTTTTTTTAAACCAGTGACGTGCAACGAACTGATAGACATTATATCTAAATTAAAAAATAACTCTTCCCCTGGACCAGATAAAATCAACACAAAAACAATGAAGTCTATACATTTACACATTATTAAACCATTGGAACATCTGATGAACCTCTGTTACACTAAAGGTAAAATACCAAAGCAATGGAAACAGGCTATTATCTCACCAGTACATAAGTCAGGTGATCGAGGAGAACCTGGCAATTATAGGCCAATCTTTGTGTTAAATAGTTTTACAAAAATCTTTGAGCATACTATCAATTTTTTCGATACGAATAAAGTGTTAACAGACAGACAATTCGGCTTTATAAAAAATTGAAATACGGAAAAACCGCTACTAGATTTTGTAAGAAGCGGTGTGGAGGCACTTGGCAGATCGGACAAATGCATAGCCATTTTCCTCAATCTTGCCAAGGCCTTTGACACCGTTTCGCACAAAATTCTTTTGAATAAATTATATAGTTATGGAATTCGGAGACTGGTACTTAACTTATTGCGAGACTATTTATCACAGAGAACACATCAATAGTTACGGTAGGTGTACCTCAGGGTACCATATTAAGGCCCATCCTATTCTTGGTATATATAAACAGTATTAGAAAAATCAAAAACTTTTTGGGCCATATTATATCTTACGCTGATGATACTGTCATCATTTTCTCGAGTGAATCATGGCAGTGAGTCTATAAAAAACAGAAAATGAAATGAAAAAGATGAAAGCATGGCTCGCCTATAATCTTCTTAGCCTAAACGTCGATAAAACAAAATTTATGACCATCACACTGACAGACATCAACCAACCTAACGAAAATTTTCTAGAGATACATACAATAAACTGCTCTCAAAATATCTGTCAATGTCCTGCGATTGAAAAAACAAATGAACTAAAATATCTAGGAGTTATAGTGGATCAACATTTACGATGGGATGAACACACGCTATGCATGACCAAGAGGCTAAGACAACTCATCCATAAATTGTATTCCCTGAGAGATATCCTATCTCGTAAAAACATGCTCACTTCATATTATGCACTGGCAGAGTCAGTTCTCAAGTATTGCATAACAGCATGGGGAGGAACTTTTGAAAAAAATTTAGAAAGCTTACAAACAACGCAAAACACTATACTAAAAATTATTTATGAAAAGACCCGATTATTTTCTACAAAAAAGCTCTGAGGAAGTCAAATTATTCAATAAAAGAAGTCTTTATTCCTCTCATGTTTAAAATGAATATTTCACAATTTTTTTTTCACTTATCTGAGGACAACTATTGAGAAAGAAACCAGATCTGTTATAAAAGGGTCTGTTCACATGCCAATATTTAAAAAAAGTCATTCACAGAGATTTGTACATTATTTTGGCCCAAAACTCTTCAACCTACTACCATCTGAGTCCAGGAATATCACAAATATTAACAAATACAAAATAGTCATGAAATCATTTGTACGACACAATCAACCTACATTTGAAAATTTATATTGAACATACACTTTTCAAACCTCCATTCTCCAGAATCACCAAATAGTCACTAATTGACATAGAAAAAATCTCCTTCTAAATATGGGATACCTGACACAACACAAGCACGCTTGTGCTTAGGTGAAAGGTCTCCAGTATATGGAGTGAGATGGCTCGGTACTATATTGAAATTGTAATAACTAAATTGAAATTGTTATTAACACCTGGAATTAATATTATGAATTGTGAAATTGTCATGTTACTTACTTTTGAATTGAATAAACTTGAAATAAAACTTGAAAACTCCAATAGTGGAGTGCTTTTGTCTGAAACCAAACTGATGATGAGGAATCAATTTCTTGTTTCTATCTTTAGTCTTTTGAGGAGTTATTCATAGAGTTTTTAGATGACTGGCAATAATAATATGGGCCTATATGATGAGACCTCGATGGGTGGTTTTCCAGGATTGGAAATCATTATGACTTCTGCTATTTTCCACATTTTTGGAACATATTTCAAACTGAATGAGGCGTTGATGAGGTTAGTCAGTTTTACTATATAGCCTTTTTCCGGTAATCAAATCGAAGCCTGGGGCTCTTTTTGGATTGATATTTGTTTTGATTACGTAAAGAACTTCTTTAGGTGAAGTAGGGCAAAGTCCATTTCTTCTTCTATTGGTCCAATCCAATTTTGAAGATTATCTCGTTCAATTGCTGAAAGGTGAATAAATTCTGCATCTGCATTTTGATTGGCGGATTTTGCAGTATTGGTTTTTTTAATCTCTTTGTGGATTTCCACAGCGAGAAATCAGATCTGTTGTCGTTGGATAGTTCACTCAGGTATTCGCCAATAGTTTCATTTTTGATGCGTTGTATTAAACGCTTCAAGTGTTGAGTGACGTTATTCAAGGCAGTTTTATATCTAGGAGCTTTTGTTTGATGCCATCTCCTGAACTTTCTTCTTTCATAAATTAAATCCCTAATTTCTTTGGGGTAGTTATTGCCTTTTGTTCTGCGAGTTATCTCAGGAGTATTTTCCAGGCTGCTTTTGAATGTTTTTATTGAAAAGTTCTGCGTCTATTTCTAATTGCTCCTCAGTTCTAAGGGGAACGGATAAGTCAATGTACTCCTCCTACGATGAATATGTATTCCAGCTCATCTAGAGAGTCGGTGTATTGTTATTTTCTGATAGCATGTTTCGATGGGCAATATATTGCTGTCATATCCACTTCATAAGTTTTAGTTTTGTTGCAAACAGATTTGACCTGTATTTCTTCTGTTTGGTAACCCTTTGTTTGTTGATGTACCTAGTACGGATTCCTTTATAATTATTGCACTTCCACCTTTTGCTGTATTCTGAGTGAATTGTATGGTAAACCTTATAACCTTTGAACTGGATGTATGATTCCTTGGTGGAATGGGTCACAGCAATGAGGCATATATCAATTCTCCCTAGGTCAAATCAAATCAAATCCTTTATTTTCCTTAAAATGACAAAAAATTTCGTTTTGTATAGGAATAGTCAGTACTTATATCTAACTTACAACTAGTACTAAAAAACAAACAAACAGATTTACGAGTCTAAACAATATTGCACAAGCACAGTAGAGTGGATCACATAGGACTAGATAAAAACTCATCGAGTGTATAAAACCAATTGATCAACAAAAATGACTTCAGACGTTTTTTAAAAATCGTTGCATTTTCAGCTCTCTTGATCATTATTGGAAGGTGATTGAAAATTTTAGGTCCACTGCATTTAGGAGCATTTTGAGTAATTTTATATTTGACAATTTTTACATGTATCATTTGTTTCTGACGAGTGTTCTTATCATGAATATCACTGTTCAGATTGAAGTCGGTTTTATTGGTGAATACATAAACTGAAAGTTCATATATGAATAGACTTGTCAGAGTTAGAATATTCTGATTTATAAAAAGGGTTCTACAGGGCTTCGTTTAGGGGTGTTGAATATACAACGTAAAATAGCCTTCTATTCAATGAAGACGTTTCTACTCATTGTTGAGTTGCCCCACAAGCAAACACCATAACGCAGTCTAGACTCAAACTGAGCATAATATACACTGATGAGTTGTTTTTTATTCAAAACGACTCTCAGATTCCTAAAGAGATATAGGAGTGAGCACAATTTAGAAACCAGCTGTTCACAGTGTGGAATCCAGTTCAGATATTCATCCATTTGCATACCCAAGAATTTAACTGCATTATGAGAGCTTTGTAAGGTAGTATTATTAACCTTCAGTTGGAGTGCTTCGGTTTTATTCTGATAGTTATGAAAAAGAATAACTTGAGTTTTTTTAGCATTAAAAAATAGATCATGTCTGTTGAAGTATTCAGAGGTTACGTTCAGGACATCAGTACATTTGTGTGTTAAAATATCAGTTTGATTATCCGAGATCAATATACTAATATCGTCCGCATATGCAGTAAATAATGAGTATGATATTTCACTATCAATATTGTTCATGTATAAGAGAAACAGAACCGGCCCCAATATAGATCCCTGAGGCACACCAGTCCGGACCAGTTTCGTTTCTGATGTGGGAAACGAAACCACACCACCATGATCGAATCTCAATGAGACGCATTGGTTTCTGTTACTGAGAAACGAAGATATCCAGGTATGTGAATTTCCCCTTAGACCATAACATTCCAACATATCCAGCAGTTTCAGGTCTATGACTACTTGCAATTCCTGTTGATGCTGTAGGAGCCATTGGCGTTCCATTCTGAGATTTCCACTTGAAATATCAAATTCTATCAGATTTTTTGTTACAAAAAAATATATTGATACCCAAGCTGGAATATTTGTGAATACCTTACCAATAACTATTATGAATCCAAATACTATTATGATTATGATTCTTTTGTAAAAATTGAAAAATTCAAAATGGCGGCCGAGTTTTGTGATTATGGTCTGATTCTATTCGAAATTGGTATGAAGGGGTTTTTGGGGTCGGAGATTGTTAGATATTAGGCTTTGTATGGCAACGCTGTATGGGAAGTTGATGTGTTTTTTAATTTACCAGCACCTCCAGGTGGACAGTATGTATTTGAACTCGGAATAAAGAAGAATCAATTAACGTGGTACGCTAGAGTTTTATTTATCTATTCATATTAATAGTACATAAACAATTGTTCGAGTAGTAAATACATAACAGTGGCGACGAGCTTTTTTTTTGGAACCTACGAGCAAGTGGAACTACCTAGTTGTTAATAAAAAGTGTAATTATCTTTTTTTGGACATAAAAAGTTTAAAAAAAAAAAATGTCGGAATTAGTTGGACTCTTGGGAACCTTGAACGTGTTCGACCCGAAAATTTCCGATTTTACGGTTTTTAAGGAAAGACTTTTTTATTGCCAACAAGATATCCGACGAGGAACGAAAAAAAGCAATTCTTCTGAACACATTATCGGAAAATTGTTATTTTCTAGTGCGAAATTTATGCGTACCTGTATTGCCGGAAAATAAAAAGTTTGATGAGTTAATCAAATTGTTAACTGAACATTTTTCACCAGTGAAATCACACTTCGCAGAACGTTTGAAATTTTATACGGCGAAGCGTGAATTGAATGAAAGCGTGTCCGAGTGGGAGGCTAGAGTAAAATGTCTTGCCTCAAATTGCAAGTTCAGTGATGAACTAAGTGTGTTGATGAGAGACATATTTGTTATTGGAATCAACGATGAGAGGCTGATGGATAAATTATTTGAAGAAGATGCTTCGAAGGCTACAGTTACTCTCCAAACGGTGGTAAAAGCGGCCCTAACCAAAGAATCAGCTTTGAAAGAACACGGCGCAAGAGGTAGTCTTGGTATTAGGAGTTTGAATATCAAGACAGAGTCAGATATAAATTCTCACCGCCATAGCCCAAATTCCTCGAAATTACGGAGTAGAGCTGTCAACTCGGCGAAGTCAACATACAGTTATGGAGGTGGTAGCAGCACCGGCACCGGTAAGGTTCTTGGCAAGAATAACGGGGTAAGCTACAGAAACCGTCCGCAAGCACCATCACGTTCAAGTAAGTGTTTTGTATGTGGACGTAACAATCACTCAGCGACCGAGTGTGCATTCAAAAACTGCATTTGCCATAGATGTGGAGTGAAAGGTCACTTAGCCCCCCAGTGTAAAAATGTTTCTCAACATTTTTTGAGCGCTGATTCTGAATCTAATAATGACATTTCTGATTATTCGATATTTTGCCTACACGATTCAAATGATAATAGTAATTTGATTTCAAATGATTTAGGTGATATTTTTTTTGTAAATCCAGATTTCACTGATGAAAGTGGTAATGTTAAGCCCACTTTCATAAATATTTCAGTTGAAAATATACCCATTAGTTTTGAGGCTGATTCCGGATTTGCACACTCAGCAATTTCTGAGAAACTTTATATTAAACATTTTCAAAATAAAATATTATATGTTAACGATTTAACCCTGAAAGATTCCAAGGTTTTTAAATTTAAATTATGTATGAATATAAGAAATATATTTTGAAAACTTATGTCATAAAAAATGGTGGACCACCACTGATTGGTAGAAATGGTTTGAAAATGCTAAATTTTGGTATATGTAAAATTAATTTTAATTCAATTAATACATCATCAAATCAAATAGGTTCTTCTGACATTTCACACCTGACAAATAAGTATAGAGATATTTTTGATGAGAAATTGGGTACTTTTAACAAATTTAAAGTTTCGTTAAAGTTGAAAAGTGATGCCATTCCAAAGTTTTTCAAGCCTAGACCCGTTCCTTTTGCATTGAAACCAAAAATTGAATCGGAATTAGATCGATTATTGAACAATGGAGTTTTAGTGCCTGTTGATTTTTCTGAGTGGGCGACTCCAATAGTTCCGATTTTAAAACCGAACGGTAGTTTGAGAATATGTGGTGATTTTAAGGTTACCCTTAACCCACAGTTACAAGCGCAGCACTTTCCGTTACCCAGAATTGATTATTTGTTCACAAAGTTACAGGGTGGTCAGAAATTTTCCAAAATAGATTTGTCTGACGCCTTCAACAGGTGGTATTGTCAAAAGAATCACAAAAATTAGTTACTATTACTACCCACAAAGGGCTGTTTTCGTACACACGGTTACCATACGGAATCACAAGCGCACCTAGTATTTTTCAAAATATCATGGAACAAATGTTCATGATGCCTGGCGTTGTCTGTTTTTTAGACGACATTTTGGTAACAGGTCGAAACGATCAGGAACATATGGTGCGCCTAGAAAAAGTTTTCCATAGATTGAAGGAATGTGGGTTAAAAGTAAAAACACAAAAATGTTCATTTTTTCAAAAAGCAGTTCAATACCTAGGACACGTCATCGACAAACAGGGTATTCATACTTCTGGAGAGAGAGTGGAGGCAATTATAAATGTTCAAACCCCAAAGTCGATAACCGAGTTGAAATCATTTCTCGGTATGATAAACTTTTATTGTAAATTTTTGCCAAATTGTTCGGAAGTTTTGCAGCCTTTGTACAGCTTACTAAAAAAGGACTGTGAATGGATTTGGTCGCCAGACTGTGTAAAAAGTTTTGAAAAGGCAAAACAATTGTTACTATCCACCGAAGTTCTGTCTCATTTTGATCCGAAACAGAAAATAAAATTAACTGTTGATGCATCTCAATTTGCATTAGGTGTTTCATTGAGCCATATTTTTGTAAATAATGTGGAAAAACCGATAGCATTTGCTTCTAGACTTCTAAATTCGGCTGAGATTAAGTACTCACAAATTGAAAAAGAAGCTCTCGCGATCATTTTTGGAGTGAAAAAGTTTTTCCAATATTTATATGGACAAAAGTTTCTTTTGTATACAGATCATAAACCTTTATTGACCATTTTTGGGGATAAAAAAGGGTTACCTGTATTTGCAGCAAATCGACTACAACGCTGGGCTCATATATTATCAGCGTTCGATTACGAAATTCATTACGTTAAATCAAGTATGAATACTGCGGATTTTTTAACGAGGTTACCTCCGAAAGTTGCAGAGTCATCATTAGATTTTCTGAATGAAATGTCTTATTTATATTATGTGGAAGAATCCTCCTTACCGATAGATTTCAAGCAAATAAAAAAGGAATCATCCATTGATCCCCTTTTGAGTAAGATAATTTTTTATGTAAGGAATGGTTGGCCCATAAAATGTCCCTTAGATGAATCAAAACCGTTTTTTATGCGGAAAAATGAAATTACGACCGAACAAGATTGCCTCATGTGGGGTTACCGATTGATTGTCCCAAAAAAATTTCATAATTTAATTTTGAATGAATTACATAGCGCCCATATGGGAATCGTAAAAATGAAATTGTTGGCACGTTCCTATGTGTGGTGGCCATCTATAAATAGCCAAATTGAACAAATTGCATTAGGATGTAAAATTTGTAGTGTTCATTCGGGACACCCTGCTCGGGCATCACTAGCAGTGTGGAACTGGCCCACCACACCGTGGACGAGGATTCATGCGGATTTTTTCGGTCCATGTTGCAACAAATATTTTTTAGTAATCGAGGATTCCACCTCTAAATGGATTGAATGTTTCGAAATGTCCAATATCACTGCCTCAAATACTATTAAAGTGTTTCGAGAAGTTTTCTCACGATTTGGGCTACCCTCGGAAATTTGTACAGATAACGCAAAAACGTTTACTGGCCAAGAATTTCAGAGATATTTATCATGCAGTGGTATAAAACATTTGACAGGCGCGCCATATCATCCTGCCACAAATGGGCAAGCTGAAAGTGCCGTCAAAATTTTGAAAAAATGCGATTTTAAAAGCTAAAAATGAACATTCGAACTTGAAGTGTCATCTCATCATTAATCGTTTTCTCTTTCAGTATAGAAATACCCCGCATACCACCACAAATGAGACACCTTCTAAAATTTTATTTGGAAGAAAATTGCGCACCAAATTTGATCTTTTAATGCCATCTACGAAAGATATAGTACAAATGAAGCAAAACTATCAAAAGAAATACCATTCGAATAAAAAGGATGTGTTTTTTAATTTAAATGATAAGGTGTGGGTGAGAGATTATCGCGCTCACTCTCAAAAATGGTGTACAGGTATTATATACAGGGTGTTAGGTCAAAGAACTTATTTGATAAGAACTGATTGTGGGAAAATATGGAAAAGACATAAAAATCAGTTGAGGATAAACAAATCTACAGATCCAGGTCAATTAGAGGATAAAACGTCTGTTTCATATATTCCACGATCAGCAATAGATGAAAATATTGTATCTAATTTAGTTAGTGAAGTGGGGGAAAATAGTGCCAGTGAAATGGATGTGGAAAGGGAAGAAACAGAACAAGTCGATAATGATTCTAGGTTATTAAGACGCAGAAGTAAACTCAGACAACCTGAATGGTTTGGTCACTGAATTGTAAATATTGTAATATGTTAATAAGATATTGTTATTTCTTGGTGATGGTATAGGGATATTTTAAAGGGGGAGATGTTAGATATTAGGCTTTGTATGGCAACGCTGTATGGGAAGTTGATGTGTTTTTTAATTTACCAGCACCTCCAGGTGGACAGTATGTATTTGAACTCGGAATAAAGAACAATCAATTAACGTGGTACGCTAGAGTTTTATTTATCTATTCATATTAATAGTACATAAACAATTGTTCGAGTAGTAAATACATAACAGAGATTATGATTATTTTGTCAAAAATTGAAGGATTCAAGATGGCGGCTCCAAAATAGCCGCGAGTTTTGTGATTATGGTCCGATTCTATTCAATATTGGAGAATAATAGTTAAAAAAATTAATAATGATAATAATAGTTTGAAAAACTAAAAACACGCGTTAATAGAAAACTAAACTAAAAAGTTGAAAATAAATAATAGTTCAAAAAAACTAAAAAACACGCTTTTACAGAAAACCAGACTGAAAAAATATAAAATAAGAAAAAAATTGATTTTATTTAAAAAAAAAGCGTGGTGTGCATGGTATCAATAATCATATAGTACATTACACACCTAGGGCAGTAAAGTAAGAAGTGTCTCAGATTACAGGTAATTGTTGGCCGAGGCGATACCATGCACCCCACGCTTTTTTTAAATAAAAATTTTTTTTTTCTTATTTTCTATTTTTTTAGTCTGGTTTTCTATAAAATCGTGTTTTTAGTTTTTTTAAACTATTATTTATTCTGAAACAAGCATTTAATTTTGGAAAATTTTAATTAATTGTTTATAATACACTCAGGGGCTGTTTGATAAAAGAAATTTGGCATGGCATTGGAGCTCATTTTTAGCCCATATTTGCCATTAGTAGGAGCTTAAAAAATATTTCAAATGATCTAACACTTTTTTTCAATTCTAGTTCCAACGATATTGCTGAAAATTCCAAAACTTATCAAACTTACTTGATAGGGTACCCTGAACGATTTTTTTAGAATCGTGACATTAATGACATAACTTCGCATATCTTAGGGTTTTGAGCTGTTCTTATGATTTAGACATATTGCTCCTGCCGTATTTCTCATAGATTTTCCGCCAATGATTTCAAAAGATATTCGTTGAGGCTGCAGGATATTTTTTCACTGCAATAGCGAGTAGAATGTTGGAGGATCAATCTCAAATTCATGAAGTGGAGAGTCAGAATCTAGATGTACAGGTTGAAGTGGGCAACAAAGGCATGCATGCCCAACGATAATATATGTCACGGGATGCTCGGCATGCGTGATAAATTGGATACAAACTATACCTTCCAAATCCAGTTGTCGAATTGAATGGAAACTACGAAATGAGGTTCAAATTCTTACATTTCATAAACTTATCCTGGAATCAATGAAAAACAAGTTAGAAATAGCATTTACCTTCTCATAATTGACAGTTGAAATTTATAATGAAAATCAAGGTCATATTTGTGTTTAAAGACATACATAATAGGTACTTTGAAAAGGCATAACACTAATAGACGTTACTTTTTTTGAAACTCACTTCCACATAAATTTGATCAGTTCAGATGCTCGCAATTCGCGTCAATGTAAAAAAAAACCGATGGTGCGGCCAGTCGGAAAGGTAGAGTTCAGAATTTATTTATTCTGAAATTGCCACCAATCAAGCGAATCAGTGCAAGAAAAAAAATTACATTTTCATTGGAAACAAATACATCATTTCTATTTTTGTATAAACCTTGAACTTTTCTATCAAAAGTTACAGCAGGATTCAAATCCCCCTAAATGCTTCCTAACATTTTTATGTGATCTGACTCGAATCGAAGGAAGGAAGTATAACCGGTACACAAGGATATATACAGTACTTACTTGGGTTTCAATCTCAATATCACTTGAAAAAATAATATCCAATATTTAACTTTGAAATCGAGAAATCTCAAGACATACTTATGTTTATCGGCGGAACGCAAACTCAAATAGTATCTGATTGACACGAGCGAATAAACCTCAAAGGAAAGGAGCATACAGAGTGAACAAAAATTATTAACTCCCATAAATGGTCATTTAAAGCGATTTTTTATTTGTGTGTACATTTTAGACAAAAAATTGAAAAGAATGAAAGTTGTAGAGCTTATAAAAAATATCAATTATTGTTCGAACAAAACTGAAAAATTCAGCATGGCATTATTTGCATTCAATTTAAATGATTATCATTCAAAAAGTCTGGTTTTTTGGTATGACATTTTCAAAATAATTATATTCTTTTCTGAAAATCATTTTATTAGAGAAAATGTACTCCATTGAAATATTTCCCTCCTATCTCAGAATCTACAGCGGATATTGAGAATAAAAGTCAGAGCAATGAATACAAGTCCATTAATTTTTGATAAATTTATAATTTTTTATTATAAAAAAAAATAGAATTCATGATCTTTTGAATTGATAGTCTGTTTTTCATAAGAGTAGCCTGGATTGAATTATCTTCTTGGTTTCATTCTTTGCTGGACCCTGCTATAGATATAATTCGATATGAAAGAGTTTTAGATGGTAAACGGATTGCGAGCCAGGTTAGCCTAACTTAGCAAACCTTTGTTTTCATTCCGTTTTTTGGACTGACTGGATTGCGATCAACTAACATACCGGGTGACACAGGATATCGGGCCACCCCTGTAACTTCTGCATTCGTGAACGGATTTTTCTGAAATTCGGTACAGTTATATAAGCAACCATTTTGGATTTGATCACACTACAATCCTGTATAGCGGACTTCCAGTTTTTCTGCAAATGCCAGCAACTTTGTTTTTTCAAATAGAACACCCTGTATATTATTACATATTCAAATTCAACAGGTCAAAACAAGTCCAAACCTTATGTCAAATGTAATTTTTTTTGAAACAATTGAAATTAAAATTGTTTTTTCATTTTACCTCGTGGAGATTTGGTCAAGGCTATTCACAATAAGTCGCACATAACAGAGCAACATAATTTTTCTGAAAAATTATTTTTTGTGTCATTTATTGATGAATCAATTCAGTCACATCACATTTTGATCAAAAATTCATTTTTTTCAAATGGAACCCCTATGGGCCACCTACCTGCCTCTCTAGAACATACATTAAGGGAAAAAATGACATATCATTTTTGTATTTCGGTGCAGTAACAAATTGTATGAATTCAAAAATGTACAACTAGTTCATGAGTTTCCTTGCAGTTCGAATAATTTTTCAACTTAGTAAGCTGTGGAAAACAACATTCCTGAATCTTGTCAACTAATTGTGTTTCGCTGTCATCTTTCAACTCAACTCTCGAAAATTAGTTAACTTCCGAAAATTAGTTTAGTAGGAATGTAAAATCAAAATTATAGGTTCACAAGAAGTGAACAGGTTGATATGTTATTAATTTACCGAGAATGTCTTAAAAACAGTGTCGCCGCAGTTATACGCTGAACGATACCCACACAGAAGACACCCATAAAGACTTTTTCAAAAATGTGGAGAGAAGATTCCGAAAAGAACCCAACAATGGAGAAGATGATCGTAAGTGAGGAGGCAGAAATGAACGTTTTGCTTATGTTGATTTTGATACAACCGCTTCGACGCGGGAATTGGAATACCAATGCAATGTAAGTCGAGAAAACGCTAGAAGAATTTTAAAAAAACACCATTATCGTGCTTATAAGTATAACTTACACAATTAGTTGACAAGATTTAGAAATGTTGTTTTCCACAGCTTACTAAGTGAACAATTCTTCGAACTGCAAGGAAACTCATGAACTAGTTGTAGATTTTTGAATTTATACAATTTGTTACTGCACTGAAATACAAAAATGATATGTAATTTTTTTCCTCAATGTATGTTCTAGAGAGACAGGTAGGTGGCCCATAGGGGTTCCATTTGAAAAAAATTAATTTTTGATCAAAATGTGATGTGACTGAATTGATTAACCAGTAAGTGACACAAAAAATAATTTTTCAGAAAAAATTTAGTTTTTCTGTTATTTGCGACTCATTGTGAATAGCTTCGACCAAATCTCATTTATCCACGAGGTAAAATAAAAAAACAATTTTAATTTAATTTTTTTTACGAAATGACATTTGACATAAGGTTTGGCCTTGTTTTGACCTATTGAACTTGAATATGTGAAAATAGACAGGGTGTTCCATTTGAAGAAACAACGTTACTGGCATTTCCAGAAAAACCGGAAGTCCGCAATATTGGATTGTATTGTGATCAAATCCGAAATGGTTGCTTATATAACTGTACCAAATTTCTGAAGAATCCGATAACGAATGCAGAAGTTACAGGGGTGGCCCGATATCATGTGTAACCCGGTATAATAACGAAAATGTATTCAATATATAATTTGGGTTACATTATATTATCACAATGAGTTATCTAGCTCATAATTGTACTTGTGCAATGGGCTAAACGTAGAGCTAACATGTTCAACCGTTTGGTTTCTGAGAGAGCGTAATAAAACTTCTATTTATGTATGTGAACATTGATAACAAAACACTTAGTGCGCGAAGCAAATTAAGACTTGGACGATTTTTTTCACATCTCTGCACTGCTCAGAACAGACCAATGAACATTGATGGATCAAGTTTGAGATAGTAGTTCCTATTGGAACCGTTTCCAAATGGAAAACTATTGACCAATAAAAGTTGATATTCGTGGTCCAAAACGACATCGAATGATAATAAAATTACTGAAACTCAACGAATTTTATGACCTAATCCTGGCATTATTATGTTGTTTTTTGTTGAAAAATTGTGAGTTCCATGAAAAAAAATCTATTGCTTTTTACAAGCTTTTATTTAGTTTCACCTGTCCTGGTGTCTGTCTGTGTGTCTGAAATAAAATCTTGCAAGTTAAAGGACTGTTGTTTCCTTAATCAAACAATTTGCCTTTGGCCAGTAAATAACTTGGTTTTCGTCGAAAAGTTAAACTGACATTCGGTCTTGACAAATATATTTTTACAACTTCATCAATAACTACACGTCAAAATTGAAAACTACAACTATACAGGACTTCAATGAAAATTGTTCCAATCATAAAATCCAAACATCCTCCCCCCGCTAGGAAAACTAGTTTTCCTCGAGCTCTAAACGGCATATTTTGGTAACGGGTCGTCTGTACTGGGAGGTCGATGTTTTAACATCCACAACTCGTATTCTACCATCAGGTCCTGGGTACGTTGAAGTTATTCGCCCCAACTTCCATTCATATCTTGGCGCATTTTCATCGACGATAGTAACAATATCACCAACTCCAATTGGTTTATTGTCTTTGATCCACTTACTTCTTTTGGATAGTGTCGGTAAATATTCTCGAACCCATCTTTCCCAGAAGGAATCAGCCAACATTCTTGATTTTCTCCACTCTCTTCTCAAAAAAGTTGAATTGGAATCCAAAGGTGGTACTGGTCCCTCTCCATTGCATGAACCCAATAAAAAATGATTGGGCGTGAGAGCTTCGTAATCAGCAGGATCTGTGGAGACTTTTGTCAGAGGTCGTGAATTTACTATTTTCTCTGCCTCCACGAAAAAGGTGTGAAGAGTTTCATCCCTGAGTGATTGGCCATGCAACACCTTTCCAATGGTTCTTTTCACTGTGCCAATCAACCTCTCCCATACTCCTCCCATGTGGGCTGCGGTAGGTGGATTGAATTTGAATTCTATTCCCTTCACACACATAGAATCGATCATAGCGGATTTGTTCAAATTCTTCACTGATTCCCTCAGTTCCTTATCAGCTGCCTTGAAGTTCGAGCCATTGTCACAAAAGATCACTCTTGGCTGTCCCCTTCTCCCTGTCATTCTCATGATGGCCATGACTGCTGAGTCGCTATTGAGGGAATGAGATATTTCCAAATGAATTGCTCTAACTGCAAGGCAGGTGAAAATAACTCCCCATCTCTTCTCCTTTCTCCTTCCCACTGTAACATGAAGTGGGCCGAAATAGTCCATTCCAACGTTCACGAATGGTCTCATTTCTCTGCTCAATCTAGCTGCAGGAAGTTGTCCCATCATAGGTGGAACTGGTTTAGCTCGTTCATTCTTGCATATTTGGCATTTAGAAAATATCGATTTCACCGCAGCTCGACCATCTATCAACCAATATTTTTGTCTTATTTCATTTAGAACAAGTTCTACTCCTCTATGACGGAATTTTTCATGGTAATATTGCACTAACAATTTCACATATTCATGTTTCGGACTCAGGATGATGGGTTGTTTGGTTCTTTCGGACATTTCAGGCGCCAAATTAGTTCTTCCTCCAAGTATCAGTATTCCATCCTTAATTTCTGGACATAGTGAACGAAGTCGGCTGTGATTACTCAGAGGTTTTTGGTTTTTCAGACTTTGAATATCTTCACTGAAACATTCTTGCTGTGTTTGAAGAATCCAACGTCTTTCCGCCTCTTCCATTTCAGTCACCGTTAGCTCTGATTGATTATTCGCATTTCCATGTCTAATTTTGTTTTTCATAATTTCTATGAATTTCAGACACCAAGCTGTGGTTCTTATCAGCCTCAGCCATTTCGAAAATCTCTTCACATCTGGGAGAACGTTTTCGTTTTCATGTTCCCTCGTAGCTAAGCAGGCGCAGCTGTTAGGAAGAAATTCTTTCTTCATCTCACTGAGGTCACTTTCCAACAGCTTGTTGTTCTCTTCTGTAGGCCAAAAATCCTCTGGTGATTTCAGAAAATCAGGACCACAGAACCAATTTCGGGAAATAATTGTTCCATCTCCTTTTGTCTGATCTCTTGTTGCTTCGTCTGCAGAATTGTATTTTGTTGGAACCCATCGCCAATCCTCGATGTTGGTTCTTTCTTGGATTTCACCGATTCTGTGAGCCACGAATTGTTTATATTTCCTTCCATCACCCCTAATCCAGTTAAGTACACACCTGGAATCGGACCAGAAGTATAATCTATGGATGGATATCTCTAATTCGTTTTTTACTGACTCTGCTAATCGGCTGGCCATAACGGCCGCTTGTAACTCCAACTTCGGGATGGACAGCGGTTTCAACGGTGCTACCCTAGTTTTTGCGGCTACAAGAGTAATATCTATTTGATCTTGATAAGTTGTTCGGAGGTAGACTACAGTAGCGAAAGCCTTCTCGCTGCTGTCACAGAAGGTATGAATTTCGATTAACTTCGCATTCGGTATATTGAGGCTATAGCATCGTGGAATTTTGAACTCAGTCAATTTATCCAGATCTTCCGTCCATTTTCGCCAGACAATCAACGAGTTTTCAGTCAGAACTTCATCCCATCCTATACCGGACCGCCAGATTTCTTGCATAAGTATTTTTCCTCTTATCGTAAAACATGCTATCAGTCCCAGTGGGTCAAATAATGACATCAGTGATCTCAATACCATTCTTTTTGTCGGCTTTCCATTCAACATAATACGATCTGAATTCAGTTTAAATGAGAACTCATCTTGGTCTGGATTCCACCACAGTCCTAGCACTCTGTGTGAAGATGATTCATCTATATTCTTGGAATCTGCCAGGAGTAAATTGTTGCACAATTTTTTCCTAGTCAATGGTGAATTTGTTATCCAGTTCACCAGATCAAACCCTGCGATTTTCTGTATTCTGCAGATTTCTTCGATGGTATTCAAAGTCTCTTCTTCAGTATCCTTTGAATCTAGATAATCGTCTACGTAAAATTTCTTGATGGTAGCTGTTCGAATATCAGGGTCGATTGCGTATCTTTCGGAGTTGAGGTTTTTAACAAACTGTGCGCATACAGGGGAACATGTTGCACCGAATGTCATCACGAGCATTTCGTAGGTGTCTGGTTTCCGGTCATATTCTAAATTTCGCCAGAGGAAACGCTGGGCGCACCTGTCCTCCTTCCTGACGCCCACCTGGTGAAACATTTCCCGTACATCGCCGCAAAACCCAAATCGTCTCTGTCGAAATTTCCATAATATTGCCACCAGTGACTGCAACAGATCTGGCCCTGCCATTAAATTATCGTTCAGACTGACTCCATTTGATTTTGCGGCCGCATCGAAAACAAGCCTGATTTTGTTAGGTTTGTTGGGATTAGTAACTGCGAAATGTGGGAGGTACCAGGTACGAGGCCCTTCGTCATCTGCTTCTATTTGAGACAACTTTCTGATATAACCCTTTGCCTCGTATTCGCTGATTTTATTGTTGTATTCTCTTGCAAGACTTTCATTCTGTCGACATTTCTTCTCCACACATTTAAGTCTTTGAAGGGCTCTGTATTTACTTTCTGGTAACTGAATATCATCACTTTTCCAAAGGAGACCGATTTCATATTTGTTTCCTACCATCTTCACAGTTTCGTTCATGATCTTCAAGGAGCGTTCATTTTCCAAGTTTGGACGATTTGGTGTGATGAGAACACCAAAAGACTCGGTTGAAAATGAGTTTTTCATCAACTCTTCCAATTCATTGTCTGTATTGTTCTTTTCGCATATGTGTAGAGTATGAGCCCTGAATATTTCTTTCTTGTTCGACTTAGCGTTAAAGGGTCCATGTAGAGCCCATCCTAATCGGCATTTACTAGCCATAGGAAGATTTTCAGGTCCAGTTCGTATTTGTCGTGCAACAATCAGATCTATGTTGTCTTGACCTATTATCATAACGGGTTTATCATTTCTGGTATCTTCAATCGGTAGTCCTTTCAGATGGGAATACTTCTTCCATTCATCCATAATGATTTCTTGTGTAGGCAAAGATAAATTGTTGATAGTACGTACTCCTCTCATGACAAATACCTTCCCTTCTCCGCCTGCTTTGGAAATTTCAACATTAATACATAAGGAATTTTCCTGAGTAGAAATCTCATCGTTTGTCCATTGCAAACAAAGAGTCTCCTTCGGACCGATAAAACCGAGATTTTTTGCTACTTTTGCATCAAGTAAGGTGATAGTTGATGCTTCGTCACAAAGAGCAAGTATTGTACTGTTTCCTGTTGGCCCATACAACCTAACTGGGATCATTCGTAGAAAAATGTTTTTCTTATTGTGATTCATAGCACAAACCATTTCAACCGAACTTTCTTCTTTCGACTCTTCTTCAACATATGATGGGGTATGGTTTTTCGTGAAATCCTTATGAAGGAGAAAATGATGATATAGCTCGCAACCATTCGTTCCACACTTCTTTCTTCTTCTGCACTTGAACTTCTGATGATTTTTATTGAGACAAGAAAAACACAATTTCTTTTCAGTTACAGTCCTCCATCTCTTATCAATATGATCTTCTTGCATTTTAGGACATCCATCTTCATGGATACCTTTTCACAATAACAACACTGTTTTTAGAATTCATTTGATTGGTGCTGAAGATTCTCTCTGGTTTCTTTGCTTGAAAGGTCGGTTTGAACTGCCCAAATTTTTCGATGTTGTTGTAGTTACGGGGTGTACTCACATAACAGGCAGCATCCGCTACTTCACCTACCCATCGTGAAAAATCTTCCAGGTCAACTTTTCCCTTTTTTACTACCACCAACTCCCCCCATTTTAATTTCAACATATCTGGTAATTTATTTAGGAGGTCTTTCATCAGCTGGGGATTTTTAAGATGGCCTGTTGAATCTAAAGTTTTCATTGTAGAAACTATGTTGCTAACTTCTGTTGAGAACTGGATCAATTTTTCCAGATTTGTGTCCCGGATATATGGCAAACTTCTCACTTTCGATATCATCACATCAATTATATAATCAGGCCTCCCAAAGCGCTTCTCCAAGGTATGAATCACCAAATCTACGTTCTCAGCAGTCAACATCATCCCCGAAACTGCCGATTTAGCTTCGCCTTTCAAGCATCTTTGTAATTTCAACATAATTTCTTCATCACCATATTCACATATACGGCATATGTTTATAAACTGTTTGTGAAAAAGTGGCCAATCTTGTGGATTTCCGTCGAAATAAGGAAAATCTTTATCCATCGCGTGACGTGCTAAAATTTTCGAAGATTTATTTTGGTTACTGCCTGAAGGTACCGAATTTAGCACGTTTGTCAAAGTTTCACAAAGCATTTTGATTTCTGTGAAATTTTGGACTCTAGTTTTGTTGTCACCATTTGGAATGTCATGAGGTTCGTCTTGGGAAATGTTATTAACCCATTCTGTCACAGATTTTTCACGTTGTTTTCCTCCTAGAGCTTCATCAGCTAGGAATACATTTTCATATACTTTCGAATGGATACTACAGCTTCCTTCTTCGTCTTGTTCATCAAGTACAGCATTCTTAAGATCTTGTTCCATTTCTAAGATACGCATGCTATTATCAATTTCTTTTTGCTTTGTTCCATTTCGAACTGAATTTGGCTTCTCTTGCGTTCCAATTCGTGTTTCCGTTTTTCCGTTTCTATGGCAAGTTTTTTCTTTTCCAAACTTACGATGGAATGTTTTGAACTTCTTGTTTGCCTTGTAGATATCGACAATGGCGTCTTTTCGTCAGCAGAGGAACATGGAAGCTTGGTTTTTTCGTTTTCAGCAGCTACATTATTAGTGCCGAAATTTTCTGGCCAGATGAAATCTGAGGATAGATTTCTGTTATAACCAGCTCCTTCTCGTCGGTTTCTCTGATCTTTCTCCATATCGTGATCACGTCGGGGTCACCAAATGTTGTTTCCTTAATCAAACAATTTGCCTTTGGCCAGTAAATAACTTGGTTTTCGTCGAAAAGTTAAACTGACATTCGGTCTTGACAAATATATTTTTACAACTTCATCAATAACTACACGTCAAAATTGAAAACTACAACTATACAGGACTTCAATGAAAATTGTTCCAATCATAAAATCCAAACAAGGACCTCGTACCGCATCAATGGGAAATTGGCTCTCGGTGAATTTGCTCGATTTTTTTATATATTGCAGAACTCGTGTTGGTGATCAAATGTCTCCATTGCACTACCGCCCTAAATTCAACAGTTTAGATTATATAGGGTGCTAAAGATACCTTTTCCAAAATTTCAAATGGCCATTGTGAAGAGACTTTTTCGAATATATAAACCAAATCGAGTATGCATCGATTGTTCATACGGCCGATTTGAATACACTATGGAGAACAATGATTCCTGCACGTACAGACGATATACAGGGTGAGTCCAAAGATAGCAAGTTTTTCAGTGATTTCCAAAAAATTGAGCGGTGGAATTTCATTCATTTTCAGGTATTTAGTAGGATACCAATATCAATTGCGATTGATGATATTAGCATCTCCTGAATTGAACTGACATATCAATTATGTATTTCTCATGAAACTGCACCAGTCCTGCTTATTGATATATCAAAATGCCTGAAATTCCGGAAAAGTCGTTACAAATCGATCTTCACGGTGAAAGTTCACTCTACAGATACATAAAATATACAGGGTGGATCAAAAACTAGTGTCCTTTACTTATAATTTCCTCGAAGTAGTTATGTTTGATATTGATTTTATTGAAACATTTCCACAAGTATGTGTTCGACACACATCTGTTGAAAGATTTTGAACAATTTTCTCTGGAATATTTTGAATGATATGTATAAACCTATACATACTACGAGTAGTAGAACGACTCGAGTGAAGGTAAAAGAATCTCGAAAAAAAACTAAAAAATAAAAGAAAATAATTGAAAAACAATATTAAAGGTAACCGAATTTGCTCATATTTCATTACAAAAAATGTTTCGTATCTATACAGAGTTTATCACATTCGCGTAACAACAATCAATTTCAATATTCCTTGACATATTTCTAAAAACGATTTATTGGTATTCTTATGCAAACTCCGACAAGGTAATTCTGATGAATTTTCAACCATCATATTCAATTATTCAAGCCGCCAGGCAACAAGTTTGGTGATAACTAAAGTGCGAGAATCTTTGATGACTGTTTCGTACCCGATAATATAGGATTTACCGCAATAGCTAGAGAAAAATTTATAGAACGATATGTTAATGTTTTTGCGAATCAATTGTACAAACCACAACCTCATAAACCTAAAGCAATAGTTTATATTTATGGTACTTATTTGTACATCGACAAACTTCCGGGTATTACGACAATCATATTCTCAACACAAAGGGAGACATTTAATCAAACCAGTCCTAATTGTGGGTACTGATGGTTACATTTTGGATATTCAAGGCCCATATTTCGCAGTTTCGGAAAATAATGATGCACGCATACTGCAGAATGAATTGATTATAGATGTCAACCAAATGAGAAGGTTGTTTCATCCAGGCGATATTTTTATTGTAGATAAGGGCTTCCGAGATGCTCTTCCTTTTCTTCAGAATATCGGCATTCATTGTGAAATGCCTTCAGTTCTACCTCGAGGACAAATACAACTACTAACTGACGAAGCCAACAAGTCCAGAATCATAACAAAAACTAGATGGATAGTTGAGGCACGGAATGGTCATCATTTTAAAAGTATAAAATGTTTCCTACAAATAGCAGGTGCGATAATTAATCATTATCATCCGCTTATTCAAATTTTATCTAATATAATGTTGGAAAAGGCTAATAGAGTCAATGTAGTTCGAGCCAGAGTTGAGACGTGATCAGTAGACATTACTCAGACAGGATCATTTCAATGAATTCCCAAGATTAGATTTACAATTGGTACGAGATATAACTTTTGGCATATACCAGGTAGAATTGGCAGCATCTTATATACAAGATACTGTATATCATCATGATGAAAATGAATTTCAAACGGATGCAAGTACGAATGAGCGTGGTTTTTACGAATGAGAGTTCATTCAAGATTCCGTAATGCCACCAAATATCAATTATTCAAAGCATTCGAAGCAAATGTAGAGATATTGAATAAATCAATAGTGTTGACGATGTTATATTTGGATATTATTGCACTTGTAAAACTAGAGCCAGGACCTTTGGATGTTGTGCCCATGTGGCCAGAGTTATATGGTACCTTGGCTACGCACGTCATGAACAGTATATAAAGTATCCATCAAATGCCCTTCTCATCCATATAGAGGATGTTGAACATAGAGAGGGACAAGTTCATCAGGTGTTCTGACTCTATCATCCTTTTCTGTACATTGTTCATGTCATCCTTCGTTTTAGTTCATTGCTACCCTGTTATATATTGTTTTTCCGTTCAAAGAATTCCACAGTGTTGATATTGAAGTAGGTAATATAATACATCATCAATCAAAATCAATTGACAGTTGACCGGCGGTGAGCCCAAGGTTTCCAACATGATGTCATCTGATCAGTAAAACTTGAATAACTCTGGATTTCCTGTCGTTCTTCATTCCACCTTTTTAATGGAATATGAGCATATTTCGTTTCCTATTTTGTTGTAAATCAATGTTTCTGTTTTAATAATTTGTTATATTTCTCGAGATAATTCCACCATCATTCGAGTTGTTCTACTAATCGTAGTAGAACAGATGTGTGTCGAACATAATGTATTTCTGAAAATGCTTCAATGACATCAATATCAATCATAACTACTTCAAGGAAATTACCAGTAAAGGTCACTAGTTTTTTATCCACCCTGAATATTTTATGTATCTGCAGAGTGAACTTTCACCGTGAACGATCGAGTTTGTAACCGACTTTTCCAGAATTTCAGGCATTTGGATATATCAATAAGCAGAACTGGTGCAGTTTCATGAGAAATACATAATAGATATGTCAGTTTAATTCAGGAAATGCTAATATCATCAATCGCAATTGATATTGGTATCCTACAAAATATCTGAAAATGAATGAAATTCCACCGCTCATGTTGAAAAGGGAAACATTCTCAATTCAATATTGATAGAAAGATTTTTCTGTGAATTGAAAAATCCACGATTAAAATGAAGTTATTTTTTGTGAATGTCTAACAGAAAACAACTACTTCCCCGGCTAAAGCCACGCTGGACATTGAACTACATCTGATAGATATTCTGAAAAGGCCCTAACTCGCAGATGATTCCACATCTGATTTTATGAACATCCTGTTTATATTTTCAACAAATCAATCCACCGCTCAATTTTTTCACTGAAAAACTTGCTATCTTTGGACTCACCCTATATACCTTCTGTACGAGCAGTATTCATTGTTCTCTAAAGTGTATTCAAATCGGCCGTATGAACAATCGATGCATACTCGATTTGGTTTGTATATTCGAAAAAGTCTCTTCACAATAAAAATTGGAAATTTTGGAAAAGTTATCTTGAGCACCCTATTTAATCTCAACTGTTGAATTTAGAGCCGTGGTGCGATGGAGACATTTGATCAGCATCACGAGTTCTGCGATATATAAAAAATTCGAGCAAATTCACCGAAAGCCAATTTCCCATTGATGCGGTGCGAGGTCCTTTGACCCACTTCTAATCGTTCGATTGATTTGAAATTTGGCAGGTGTACATAATTCCGGTGACAATGCATTATGAAATTTTTGTTAGGAGAAAAAACAAAATGGCGGTTCCAATATGGCGGACAATTTTGTGTGATGTGATAAATAATTTGTGATTATGGTCCAATTCTATTCAAAATTGGTATATAGGGGTTTTCGGGGTCGGAGATTATGTTCGAAAATTCAACATGGCGGCTCCAAAATGGCGGACGAGTTTTGAGATTATGGTCCGATTCTATTCAAAATTGGTATGTGGGGGTTTTTGGTGTCGAAGATTTTTTTTTACAAGCTTCTATTTTCAGTTTCACCTGTCCGGTGTATCTATGTCTGTCTGTGTCTAGTCTGTCTGTAATAAAATCTTGCAAGTTGAATTTGACCTAGTTCTAATCGTCCGATGTATTTGACATTTGACAGGTGTACATAATTCCGGTGACAATGCATAATGAAATTTTTGTTAGGAAACGAAATAAAATGGCGGCTTTAATATGGCGGACAATTTTCGTGATTATGGTCCGATTTTATTCAAAATTTGTATCTAGGGGTTTTTGGGGTCGGAGATAAAGATTTTTTCCCTGAATAAATTAGCTAGAAATCACAAAACTATACAAAAAAAACATTGTTGAGTCAAATAAAATTTATTTGAATCAAACAAATAAAAGTGTCGTATATGCACGACAAAATATAATCTCAAAATGAGTAAAATTATTTCTTGGTTATGGATCAAATTATCAATCAACTCAAACTAATTTGCATGAACCCAATATTTTTTTCGACAAACTCTATTCATAACTCGTTTTGGCAGAAATGTGGTTTCAAGCATGTTGTTGAATTGAATAATCAGCTCTACAAAATTTGCTGATTTCGTTAACAGAAATATTCATTCAAACAAGTATTTATATCGAATCGAAGAATTCAAATTGATGTCAATTCGACAAAATAAGCTGATTCCTTCACTGAAAATATCTATTCAAATGAGTAATCATTTTTTTATTCCACCTCATTGATAAATATGGCAATGCCTACACCGGACATTCGAGTCCGACGTCACAATGATGATAAGTTGGCTTTGCTATGCGATAACATCATCTAAGTCAGGGTCAGTTGTGCGAAAGCTTCGCCATCTAACGCATATAATTCAACCAAAATACTATTCTCGATCCATTTCTGTTGTTTGATTCAAATAAATATTATATTTGTGTTGAAACAAATATTCAATCAATATAAGTTGGAGTTTGTTTCGATAGATAAAGATATAGTCAAATCAAACAAATCTTAGCATTTCATTGAGAAATCCATTTTGTCACGGCAATATAATGATTCCATCAATCGAATACACCTGTGTTTTGGGATTAATTTCATTAAGTCAAGTCAAGCCAATGAGAGTGACCAAATGAATTTTGTTGAATTAACAAATCCTTTTTTTCCGTGTAGTTATTTAACACCACAAATACAAAAAATAAATAAACGAAATTTTTTTTTAAAAAACAAGCTTTTATTAGTTGTTAATAAAAAAAGAAGTAAAAAGTTAAAAATAAAAATTATAAAAAAACATTTTTAAAGAAAAGCTTTTATACAAATGCACTGAAAGACAAAAAAAAATTACTAATAAAATCATGTTTAAAAACAAACTCTCATTTAATCCTTGTACTAAATCGTATAGAATAAGTTTAAGTCATCGCTGACAATGATTTAATTATTTTTTGTTGAAGTATTTGGTTTCAAAAAGTTGACAAGCGAAGTATTCATAAAAGTAGGTACCAATGAATTTCATTGGACATTGATTGGTTGGTAAGTAACAACTTGTCGAAGTATCAAATTTATGACAATTCGCGCGACAAGCTTTTTGAAACCAAATAATTTAACAAAAAATGATTAAATCATTGTCAGCGATAACTTAAACTTATTTTATACGTTGTAGTAGAGGGCTTAAATAAAAGCTTGTTTTCGAAAATGTCTTTTATTAGTTATTTTATTTTCTGCTGTTTAGTTAGTTCGCCTTAATCTGTCCATTTCTAATAGAGCATCGTTATTACAAGGTCTCTTCCCTGTAAGTTTTGAGCTGAAAGAAATCATGATCTCCGATCCCAAAAACTCCCACACACCAATTTTGAAAAATTCATCATTTCCAAACCTGAAAACCCCCACATACCAATTTTGAATGAAATATGACCATAATCAGAAAACTCGTCCTTCGTCTTGATGCCACCATCTTGAATTTATAAATTTTGATAAAAAAATTCAAAATCTCCGACCGCGAAAACCGCCGCATACCAATTTTGAATCGAATCGGACCATAATCACAAAACTCGTTCTCCATCTTGTGGCCGCCATCGAAAAAATAATTTCTTTCATTGTTTGATCTAGGTTATTCTGTGAGTAACAGATTCAAAAGCTTGCCACGGATACAAAATAGGTAATCTTGCGCGGCAAGATTTTGAATCTGTTACTCATAGAATAACCTATATCAAACAATGAAAGACATTTTGTTTTCTTTTTAGTTTTGTATAAAAGCTTGTATTTGAAAATATTTTTTTTAATAATTTTTTCCTATTGAGAAAATGTTTGTTCCCAAAATAAACTTCAAAGGCCAGACAATTCTGACTAATTCTGATACAATAACTTTCTTCAGTATTGTTTTTCATTGGATGAAAAACTATCTTGTGGTGTAATATTGAGCTAATTGATTTTTTATGAACTAATTTTGCTTGAGAATCAATATTTTGGTATAGACGAAGAGTAATTACTAAGTGCAATGTTATTAACGCAATACCTAGGGTCTATTTCATAATTATTATAATCCGGATAAAATTATCTAATTTCACTGAAATTCCTGCAGAAGTTTAAAATATCAATTTTTCAACTATTGATATATAGTAAAAAGTGATTCAGGAGTTTAATGTAACTATTGAATATTTGAAGGTTATTTTTGGCTTTCCACTTCTTTATTTTGTGTCAAAAATTAAATTTGAATAATACTATTTTGTTTTCGACTAAACCATAAACGCTCGAGTCCATGAGCAGCCACTTTGAAGTACAAGTCCAATAATGACAAAGTAAAACGTACTCATCTGTCAATATCAGCAACAGCAATAGTAGTAGTATCATAGTGTATTCGCTATCTACTCGACAAAAATAAATCTCTTGCCATTTCGGCCTGTTGCTTCACATTTTCTTTCTCTGTAGTAATATCCATATCTAACACATCACTGTTATGCAAAGTTCAAAATGGAGTTTTTGTTATACAATCTTCAAACCATTACGGTCGCTGCCTCGGAGACGTATATGGCCCAAGTGCTGTTGCCGCTTTGTTGTTTAAGGTATTGAATTTACAGAAAAACATACAATTCTTTTCTCTTCTTCTTTTTCTTCTTCTTTTAATGGGCTGTGCCCAAGGGCAATTTACCCAGCTAACTCGTTTTGGAAATGTTGTTAATCTAGCTGACGCAACTGAACATCTCCAATTTCCCAATTAGTTTTTGGATCGAATGAGGTTTCCTGTATCCATTCTCCTTCCTTCGATAAGGGCAAACATGTTAGTAAGGATTGACATAACAACAAAGGTTAAAGACTTTTCCCGCTTGGGGGTAGCCGCCAAGCTTTACACAACCAGAAATGTTACCTACGGAGACAGAAAGAGCACCCAGGTACAGAAAAAAAGTGGATATTTAAAAGAATTTTTTTTTTTTGTTGAATCATAGAACGATTTTGAATATATTCAGAAATTTAATCAAGATGTCTGTTCTTTGTCTGTTTAAATTATAAAGAATCAGACATATATCAAAAGGAGTAGAGAGATTTGATTTTACAAGTTCATTGTATAAATCGAAATCTGTAGATTTATTTATCGGACATTTCAAAAAAATATGATTAAGAGACCCAATTTGGCCGCATTCACAACAAGGATTTTCTTTAATTCAAATACGGAATAAATGACGAGGGGTTAAACAGTGACCAGTCCTCATTCGTATGATTGTTGTTAAATGCCTTCTATTAATATGTGAAAATTTATTAAACCAAGGACAATGTGGTAAGAAGTTATTTATTTTAAGGTAAAATGTCTCTTTATTTGCATGCTTAGGGCTCTACTTTTCTGACCAATGACTCCAAACTTTTTTTTTATTATTGGAAGGAAACAAGAAAAATGCAATTTTATATTAGCTGGGATATTCAGATACGACCTATATTTGCCAGTTGGTCAGCTTGAATATTACCAAGGATGCCCGAATGACCTGGGATCCAAGCAAGATTTATATATATATATATATATATATATTATATATTATTATTCTTTGCCAATACTATACTATTTTTTGTTAATAAGGAGGCATGATCCGTTTCTTTGGAAAAGTTATTATTAGATATCTTTTGGAGGGCGCTCTTAGAATCAGAAAGGATAATAGCATGATACAATCCTTTTATGCCAGGAAAAATTAGCAATCGAACATAAGCTTTGTAAGTAACTAGTAAATAATTGAACTTTATTGAACTCGCCTTATTCATTGAGAATAAACTGCGACTCGTCCATGTACCCGTTCCATAAATTTTAAAGAATTTTCAGTTATTAGCCATACGAAAGTATTGTAAAATGCATAAGTGCTTAGTTCTTATAGAATTATAGGTTGGGGAGGCGTGAGTGACTGCTACTAGGATAAGTTGAATGTTCAAAATAGTTGGATTTTGAAAATAATATATAAAACAATCACTACTAAGAGTCTATTCAAACAATATGGCAGCGATCTTCAAAATACCTTGGGATTTTACTCACGGATAATGATTCATGATTTTATTCACCGATCATGGAAAAAAGTTGTCATGTATGTCCAGGTATGTAAGTGTGTTTATACCAACTAAGTCAGACGTACAAAACATAACACTCTTCTAAATAGGTCCTTGAATACTCAAACATGACATGCACCCGAATATGACAAAGACCAAACTGAAATATTCGTCAAAATGTCAAAATATATATACATATATATAAATAATATATATATATATATATATATATATATATATATTTGTATATTGTTATGTTAGGAAGGACCAGTAATATATTTCAAATGTGAAAAAGAAATAATTTCTTAAAAAAAACACAAAAATAATAAATATTTAATAGTTAGTAGTTCATGAATATTGTTTTTACATTTTTTTGAGATTATATTTCCTTTATGAAGCCTCTGTATAACATTGATAGGTAAATATATTCGAATACTATAATGCAATCATTTTCCTGCATTTTCAAAAATGATTACAACACATGATTGTTTGAAATACAACAAAATGCCTAGATTTACAAGATTATTTTGGATTGAATGTGATCAACAAAATTATGAGGATGAAACATACAGTATATGAAATTGCATCTAACTAAAATAGCCAATTGGAGAACAAGAAACTTCTTGATGACAATAGCCAATCAGGGAACAGAGATGGTTAGATAAAAGATTGGAAATTGTGGAAAAGTAAGGACACAGAAACGTCAAAGATAATTATGATCAAATATTGTATTTAGTTTATGAGAAATGTAAAATATGTTAGTTGATAAGTTTTTTCAAATAACACCAAATTAGTGAAAGTGCGACAAGAAAGTGCGCGATTTTGAAAATTCAAATAAAAAGACAAAACAGAAATGGTATCCAGGTGAGGAAAAAACAAAGCGAGGAGAAGATTAAAAAAAAAAAATTGAAAGAAGCTACGTACAAAATTTGAGAGAAAAGAAATTGAGGATTTTCACTAATGATAAGGTAGTTTTTCCAACAATAACAAACCAATTCAACCACTGGATCATTTCGACACAAAATAAATAAGGATAAAAGAAGATTACCTTTTTTGTCCTCCACATGAAAACTTGTCCAAGCTGATTGCGGGGATTTTGGATGGTTCCTTTGCAATGGAGAGTTCCTGAGAGGAGTGGATGAAACAGGAATTCAGATTATGACAGGTAATGCATCAGCGACATTCCAGCTCCAGGTATAAACTCTTTTAGTGCATATCACAAACTGAATTACTTCACAAAGTAACTCGTATATCTGAAGAACTTTATATAATTTGGTATTGAACTATAAAAGAATTCTTCCAACTCAAAAGAAAAAAGTGAGGTTATATTTACAATATCCATCACTGTTTTTCATTATTTTATGAAAATTTGTCAATTGCTCATAGTAATAAGTTATCTATCGCAGGCCAGGTTGATATAAGTTTTCCTGAATAAAGGAAATAATTGTTTTTGATAATTTCTGGTTTACTTTCCAGAATGATATGCTAATATCTCACCGATAAACACTGAACTGAAATAGTTCGAATGACATCAAGACAGGCAGTGACTCTATTGCCAGTACCGACTCCTGAGGCGAAGGCGTTCCAACTGAGTTTAGTCGTGGTAAGAAAAGGAAGTATAAAGAGTAAAAATAATGAATATTTCACATATATTCAATAAAATTGTGATGGTATTGGGTGGAAGAAATAATTTTACAAAACATATAAATATAAATAGAAATTATTATATTCTACCCAATCATAACAAATTGACATCCAAAGTGAGGGCAAAATAACAATCATTATTTCATTACAATTTGACAACCAACATAAAGACAAATAAGGTAATAACAATTGGCAGCAACGTGGCGAGAAAACATTAACGTTAGCTAGCAATTATTATTATTAACAATTTGGCAAAATTAGTAATTGATATAACATAACAAGTGTCTCCCAACGAAAGGCAAAATTAACAATTAGCTATTATCATATCAGAACAATTGGTACCCAACATAAAGGCAAAGAAGGTAGAGAAAATATTTGTGGGTTAAATTAACAACAATTGTTATATCTTAACAATTGGCTTTCCAAAGCAGTGCAAAAATATTTGTAATAATAATAATAATAAATTAAATAATCAACAAAACAACCCATCATTACAATTGGCTTCCAACGCGGAGCGAAAATAATTATCATATCAAATCATAACAACAATAAATCATCTTACAAATCCATTACAATATATATATATATATATATATATATATATATATATATATATATTGAGTTATGAAGTTTTGTTGAATCGTGGTATATTTTTATATTTTTGGTAGGAAATTCTTGAGATTGGGATTCTGTTGTTGAAATCAAAATTTGAATTATGGCATTCTAGACGTTTCGCCCTTGGCCGGGGGCATCTTCAGTATTTTTTTTCCTTTTTTTGGTTTATTGTTTTTTCATTTTATAGTAGGTGTACAAGATAATCTTGGTGATCATTGTGCTTAGGAAATATGATTTATTTTTTTGTTGTATACTATAATCGTTAAATATCGATAGCGTGTTGTGTTAGCTCGTTTTGGTGCCCAAATCCATAAAATTAAGTGTACTTCCTCAACTTTTTTCATCAAACACTGCAGAAACTAATTTCATATATGAAGTATGTATATACATATCATATACACCAATTTTTTGACTATCTATCTTTGAAATGTAGTCGATTCGAAAAAATTATGTAATGGCGGAAACGCTTCAAGCCAAAAAATATGGCGTCTATCCCATCTGGGACCTTCAAGTCGCATTTTCCTAAAATTTAAACTTTGAGAACACTTTGAAGTTCATTTTCCTTATCTTGGGATTTCAGACCCCCTTCACATTGTGGTCACGTGATGAAATACAAATTTGTTATGGGATGTTTTTTCATGCGATATGTCTATGCGTTCCGTTCTCTGGTTGAACTGGAATCGTGGATAATAAATTTATATTGTTGTTATTCGATATTCTGAGCAGAAACACTGAAATGATCATTTCTATTACTGATACGGAAAAAAAATTACCATTATTTTCTACTTCTTGTTGATGGTAAAACCAAGTATCTCTGTCTAGCCTATACCTAGTTACTCGAAGAAAACTGTATATACTTCAAAACCCCGTAATGAGTATTTATTCTGAAATTGAAGTGTTTTTTTCTGGAATTGAACATCAAATATCAGTGGTATTGAAAATAGTACGCGATAATTGTATTCAGTGCATATGTTGTCATAATCATATCCATGATAATGTTTTCTCATTGTAAGGAGGGAATCTCTATCTGAAGAGAAATAGCCAATCATTACATTTTAAATATCAAATTATGTGTAGTGATTGGCCCAAAAATTGTACTTTGACATGTCCGCGTTCCGCATAGTCTGAAAGTAGTCTCAGAATGCTAACTTTTCAGAATGCCGTGTTCGGAAATATCCAATTCAATTTGTTTGCCAATTGTGACTACCTCTCAAAAAATCGAGATATGATTTGCTTAAAAACTTTTCAGTCATCGTTTCAACACATCAATCTTTTATTGTTTTGCTGTTTGCTTTCGTTTTCTTACACTTTATTCAATACATTTTTTTTGCCCATTTGCTTCAGCTGGACCAACTCCATTGAATTTCATTTTGTCGTATCATTGAAAACATCACGGCAGTAATTTACCGTTGGCGACAGACGACGCTTGTTGAACGCAGCTTATCTATGCATTCATTCTGTCCATTCTGTCAATCCATCCATTACCGGCATAACCTAACATAACCCTATTCTGTATTGCCTCCGTCGATGGTTCACACTTATTTGCTCTCATATTTATCCATAAAAATGGATGATGAATGTTTTGAAATTGCCGTCATTAAAAGACATGGAGCAGCACATAGTAGTATATTCTTATGTACCACATAAGTGGGAACATGATGGCTTTGAACTTTGGACTTGGGGAAGTGTAGGTTCGGATTATATTCCCATTCTGGCAGCTAATCGATATTAGTTGGTGGTATACCTGTACGGTTTAATAATTCTATTCGAATTTCTACTTGGCATTTTATAGATTTCTAAAATTCAGCTCCAAAATAAATTATTTGAAGAATAAATCATCCTCATCCGAATCGATTCATGCTTCAATATCTGATAATAGACCAAGTTATTTTGAGGAATTCATTTCTGGTAACTTTGACTTCGTTGTAGACATTAACTCTTATTAGACAAATATTGTAGTAATCTCGCACTCATTGTGGAACAGTAGGTATAAACTAGAACAAAAAATTACTAGGCAACTCAATTGGTACCAAAATAGGTAATGTAGAGTGTAAAGCAGACCTGATTACCGACTTGTTTATTCCCTGACTATGTGAAAATACATGAGGTAATAATTAGGTTAATATTTAATAGAACGTATTCCCTGAAAGTTCAAGAATTTTGAACACATTTCGTGGTCACCTTTAGGCGAAATTTAACCTAATAAATAACTCTATTGACCCATGTGGCTGTGAAGCAGAGATTCACGGCTTGACTTGATATTCAAACTACTTGACTTGACTTGACTTGAAATCAAGTCAAGTAGTAGTTTTTAATGTCAAGTCAAGTCAAGTATTTATTCATCAAGTACTCGAAAAATCAGGTACTTCTATCAAGCTACTTAATTTTTAGCAGTTTTATGAATTATGAAAATAATGAGAATGAACGTTGCGAAAAACACTTTTATTTATGAAACTTATTGTATAAAAGAACCAAAAATATAAACTATTTTGAAATGGAAACACAAATTAAATCGCTATAAAACATAGAATACAAAATATTAAAAAAAATTATTTCTCAATATTGAGAAACCTCCAAGCACTGTTTGATTTCATCATTTTCCAACCAGGATTCAAGGCACAAGAGGCATCTTATAGAATTCGTCGCCTAATCTATTGCGGGTTTTTGTAACAGTCAGAGCAGCTCTGGAGAACTGTCTTTCAACAGGAGCTGAAGATGCTGGCGTTGATAAAAAATCTCTGGCCATTTTGGCCAAGTTTGGAAAAATGTTTTCGTGCCTCTTCCACCATTCTAATATATCTTCAGAACTGTTAGCACGTGAATCAGACAGGTATTTGTCTATTTCATAACGCCAAGCCATTTCATTTGCTCGATTCACAGGAGATTTCTTGAATAAACTTAGGAGATCGATGTCAAACTCACTGTATTTATCCTTTGAAGATGAAGATGATGCTGTTGTGCTGTAGACCTGGCTGAAAATATTTTGTTTTAAAAATTTCTTCAAAGTGTTTGACTGCTTTCTTTTCCAAGTCTTTTCCCCAACTTGTATTGGAGAATGTTTCCACTTTATGCCGGGGATCTTAGATTAATATAACACAGTACATCCAGTTGGTTATTTGGTAATGTTTGATGATTTTATCTTCAGCCGCTTGAATACTGTAAATGAATTTTTCATCAGTCTCATTTCTACTTGGATTATTATCGAGTTCAATAGCCCATTGTTCTAGCTTATCCAGGAGCATATTTATACCAATTATCACCATCGGAAGTGTGCAATATGCTTCACTCACTAATGTTTTGGAAATTGTCTTGAAACTTTGTTAGAAGGTTGTAGACGATGTGGTAACTTGATTACTATCGTTTCAGACGTCCATCGTCCTAATGTATTTGAAAGGTTTTCACGACGTTTCGAATGCTTGTATCTGCAATCGTCTTCAGGTGAATACTGACAAGTTTAGGTGCTACTTACCAATTTATATGACTGTCGGCGCAATGATGTCTTGTCTTGAAACTGTTCAGATATTAACAAACTCGATCTATTATCGACCACTCCGTGTCTGTAGGCTTCAAAGTTTTGATATTTTCTGTGTTATCACAAAGAATGTTTATAGACTTTTTTATATTGAGGCCCCATCGCAGCATATCCAAAGTTGAATTCCATCTTGTTATGACATCTAATTTTGGCATAGCCATTGTTAAATTCAGAGTAGTGCAAAATTTTTCAAAATCGTTGCTCAGATTTTCAGAATTTCTTAACTTTTTTCCAAGACAACGATTTTTTTAAATTGGAGATAGAGAATTCAGATCTCCAGTTATTTCATCACTGTCCGATAGGGTAGCATCTGTCTCTGTCTCTTGAAACTCAGAATTCGAATAAAGTATTTTTATAAAATCTCTTGCCCCCAAATTTAAAATATGCGCAAAACATACAAAGTGACTATTTTTAGAGTCAATGTCAGAAATAAAGCTCATTCTTAAATGTGAAATTGCTGTTTGTATTGTCGGTTGTAATTCCTTGCACATAATTTGTTAAATCGTAGAATTCCAATGTATCAGCAGAAAGCTTTGCTATCCATCTGCCAGTATGTTGTCCATGCGCCGAACAAAATCCAAAAGGATGGCATGCAGTTTCCAATTATTGTCAATGAAATGAGCAGTAATTCCATAGTATCCTTTCATACTAAAAGAAGACCAACCATCTATTGTGAATGAGATTTTTTATTTGTATTTCTTTAGTGAACTTTTGAGAGTATTCTGTGCTGACCCGAACATTTCCATTGACAAAGAATTCATTTTATTCCTACCAGGCAAAATTGCGTTAGGATTTAAGTACTTATAAACTTGTAAACTTATTTTGTCCTCAAACAATTTGAACGGTAGGTACTTCTTCACCATATACTCCACAAGTAGCTTTTGAAACTTATCTTGCTGGAAATCCTGAAAATGTAGGAAAAATCAAATTAATATATAAATATATTAATGTATTCACGAATTATAATTTTTAAGAAGTAGTAATAAATAGTTTTTGTTTTAAGAAGGTAATATTCTTTTTCTACAACCACATTACCTGAAAATAACAAAATTCACACTCTTTGGTTGTTTATAAACTACTAAATTTCACACGTGCGCAGAAATATTTCCACACATGTGGAGAAGAAACCATGTTCGCACATGTGTGGAAAGTAATGTTGACATCAAAATATTTTCCACACATGTGTGGTAAATATTTTCCACACACGTGCAGAAAATAAAGAGTATTAATTACAAAATTCAATACAATGCAATACAAAATTTATTGTGTTCGTAGGAAAAATAGTGTACACAACTAGTATGAAAGTGACTTTCTTACACTCGTGAGACTTTCTCACTCGGCTATCGCCACGTTCAACAACATTCTCACTCGTGAGAAATGTATCACCTTCTTCACTAGTTGTAAAATATACTATTCTGTGAAACCCTATTTCAGCGTTGAGCGATAACCTGGCTAAAGGCTGATTATTGAGGGATTTGCATTGTTTGGTTGCAAATTCCGCTACACAGTGGGTGGCATATAAGCAGCAGCGCAGTCTATGCAATCTTGATATATTCAATATTTTCTATACCTGCTTTTGAAGATAATAGATAATAGAAAATAACTCACCCTTTCATTTGTAGTACTGCCACTACCACTTAGCCAACTTAAAACCGTACTTTCCTTATTGGTATTGGTGCTTGCAGAGGAACTTGCACGGGAAGTCGAATGTTCTAATTTCCCAAAAGTTTCATTTTTTTAGTATGTTTGAATTGCAAATGCCTTTTTAATGCAGATGTTCCACAATTTTTCATTTTCAGTACGGTGGGTTTCGTTGTGCAAAGCGTGCATTTCCCTTGCTTATGAGTCTTTCTCGTACTCTTCGGATCTTGTTCAACGGTGAAATAATCCGTGACTTTTTTCTTTCCATTAGTCTTAGTTTTTTTGTGTGCCGGCTGTTGCACAAGTTCACGATCTTCGGATTGAGAAGTATTTTCCTCTAACACATATTCTGACTCGCTGGTCTCTGATTCCATTATTTCCGATGAATCACTCATTTTTTTTCTGCAGGGCACAGGTTTAAACACTTATGTAATTTTGTGATGTAACAAGTCACACACTTAGACAAAACTACCATTCACCTAGCACCTAGGGCGTGTATGTATGCATAATAAGCAAGACTGCGCGATTGATTCAGTCAGCTCGGAGCTCGGGGAATCCCCGTATTTTGTCTAAGCGCGAGCGAGCTTGCAGAAATATACGCCGTGCGACACGTGCGTATCAAGATCAAGTGATATCAAGTAGCTTGATTTCAAGTCAAGTAATAAATATCTCAAATCAAGTCAAGTATGTAAATTGTCACGAGCTTGATTTTCAAGTCATCTCAAGTAGTTTGTTGAAATATCAAGCTAGTTGACTTGCTGAATTTCTGCTGTGAAGGTATATTTGAAGTTCATAACAAGTAATTTCATACTATGCATTACGCCTATTAAGTTTATAGTTTTCAAAAGAGATCCGGTAGTCTCAGTTACGGTTTTATAACTCGAATTATAACTTTGGAGTTAGTTAGTAGTTGAAGGTAGAATATTTGGTCAGAAATAGGTAAATTCGGTTTTCTTCAAGCCATTTTACCCCTCTGCTTGGTATAATTTTCCTATATAATGTTAGTTGGGTATTACTCATACTATTGTTATTATTATGATTATTACGATGATTAATATTAGTTAAATAATCATGGTGGTGTGTATAATCAAATTTACACTACTATCTTAATATTCCACAATTATAAGAAATCTGTCGCATACAAGCGACAGTTATAGTACCGGAGCTCTGCGGTTTCCTTCTGCTTGCTTATTTACCCCTCATATGGGTTACAAAATGTGAAAAAGTACGTAAATAAAGATTATTATCATTATCATTACTCTTATTATTATTCATATTATTAATATATGGAAATCACAGTCAATTCATTCATTGATTAAATAAATTGTGATTTGGTAATTTCCACAATCCATGGAGAGAGAGATGAAGAAATCCTTCTTGTAACTGAATGGATTGACTGTTTGAGATTTCCACATCTAAAATAGTTTTTATATTTGTAAATTTAATTTTTTACATAAACTGAAATTTTTATTCAAAAAAATAACATGCAGTATTTGTGTGTTTATTTTTATTTTTTATGTTTTATCAAATCTTTGATAGTCCTCATCCAAAGCAACTCCGCAAAAATGTAGAGGGCGAGTTCAGTTATTGCAATGTGACGCCATTCTCTCTTGTCAAGAGAAGGCCCTTTCGTCTAGTATTGTCTTGTCTAAAGTGACCCATCTTCTTGTCTCATCTTGTCTTGATTTTTTCCAGAGAAAACATTCCTCTTATCTCGAAAAAGGCACGACAAGACTAGACAATATATCTTGTCTTGGCGGCATCACTAGAGATAATTGAAATTTTCACTTGTCTTCCATGATAAAATGAAGAACAGTCCTTGATTAGAAATGTATTCCAATTCCATGATATTAAAAGTCGATGATTCTTCTTTCAATAAATTAAATATTTCGGACATATTTCTGTGAAACATACGGTATGTCTCTCCATTTGATGTGATGTGATAAATCGCTTCGAATACATTTCAATGAAAAAATGTATAAGAATTATAATAAGGGATTTCAAAATTCATAAATCATCAGATCTAGTAGAATAAACTAGGTGGGTAACAAGTACATTTTTTTTTAATACTTCACATCACATAAATAATATCTAAATTTGATCAAACAATTACTAAGCACCAATCTACTCAATTCTTTTCGGAAGAGCCATTTCGAAAAATAGTAACAAGTGAAACTTTAAGTTATTTAATGAAAACTAGAGATACATTTTTCTTAAAAAAAAAACGTAATCCACAAAATCTCTATTATTTGGAACAATTTTGTACTGAAGTTTTTGTGATTCAATTATCCAAGGAGGCTCCAGTGTGCTGTTCGAAGATTCTTGGTTCAGATTTGGTAAATGGATCCAGGTATTCTGGTTTTGGAGTGCTTTTCGAATGATTATGAGATTGGAATTTGACAGCCAAGACTTGACAATTGATCTGACTTTTATTCGTGCTGACACCAAGAAAAATTTCATATACTCGATGTTTCTGATATAGTTGCGATAACTTCAAGAAATGAAGCAGGATAATTCCAAAAATTCGAGCAATAATGATGTGTTATCATGCATTATTTGTGAAAAATCTTTCGAAACCAAGAAAGGGTTGAATATCCAAACTGGACGAATTCATAGACCTCAAGATTCGTTGAATCCTGATAACGATATATCAAGAAAGTCGGAAATTGAAAATGACGGATCACAAGAATTTTTAAATCATGATGATTCGAGGTCTATTGAAGGAATTCAAATTCGACTGTCAAACTTAAAGAGAAATTCTGTCATTATCAAGAGAGTACCCAAAGCAGCAAGATTATCTGCAGCATTATCTTTAAGCAAAGCTATTGACGAGTGTATTAAAAACAACACAACAGCAGCTTGGGTAAAGTTGTTTATGTTTGCTCATATAACTTTCAATATTCCTCAAGGCATTCATAAACACCAACAATCTCTTGCTTCTATGATAAAATATCAACAACCCCTCAAATTCATTCACCTCTGATTTGCCATTCAAGAACAATTTCTCAAATATCCAAAATTTAACCAAGAGAGTAGTAAGCAAAATTTCAGATGGAGATATTCCTTCGGCAATTCGAATAATGAGCTCAAGTGGCACTGTCGCTAATTTTGACTCTTCAACACTTTTAGAACTGCAATCAAAACACCTCGCTGCTTCTAACCATAGCAATATATCTGCTCCAGACGATGAAGCCCTTCAAGTTACAGAGTCTGATGTAATGAAAACAATAAAATTATTCCGTGTTGGATCTTCTGGTGGATTGGATTCTCTCAGGCCATCTCACATTCAAGACTTGTTGAGCCACAGTTCAGGATTTTCGAAAGATAAGCTTCTATCATCACTAACATCCTTATGTAACTTTATGCTAGCAGGTAAAGTTAATCCAGACATCTGTCCCATTTTGTATGGAGCCACACTTTGTGCTCTTAAGAAGAAAACTGGTGGAATCCGACCAATCGCAATTGGATTATTTTATCGTCGTTTGGTTGCTAAACTTGGATGCTTAGACTTACGAGATCGACTGGGCAAAGTATTTCGCCCTGTTCAATTTGGTTTCGGTACACCTGGCGGTTGTGAAGCTGTTACTCACGCTGCTCGACAATTCATCAATTATCACCCAAACCCTTCATCCGAAATATTTTTGAAATTAGATTTCAAGAACGCTTTCAATTCGATCCACCGCAAATCAAGAATATGATTCCCAATCTCTTCCCTTTTCTTAACCAGTGTTACCAAAATGGATCTTTTCTATCTTTCGGTGATAGCCTGATCATGTCTGAAAGAGGAGTTCAACAGAGAGATCCTCTGGGACCAGCGTTATTTTGTTTAGCAATCGAAAAATTAACCAAATCGTTGGATTGTGATTTTAATTGTCGGTATTTGGATGATAGCTCTATCGGAGGAGATATCATTTCAGTGCTTGATAACTTACGCACTGTCATTTCCACTTCCAAGGCTCTAGGTTTGGAATTAAATTTTAATAAATGTGAAATGTTTTCTTTGAGCACTTTGAAATCAGACGAATTGTTGAAGTTCACCTCCCTTGCACCGGGAATCACGTTCCAGGAAAAACCCAACTGGATTCTGCTTGGTGCTCCGCTATCTGATGAAGCACTTCCTGTATGCCTCATAGAAAAACAGAAGGCACTGTCACTCATTGCTTCTAGAATGAGTGATATTCCAACACACATTGCAGTTTTCATTCTGAAAAACTGTTTGGCAATTCCAAAGTTAACATACATTATGAGATGCAGCCCGACATGGCACAGTGAAGAGCAACTCCTGGAATTCGATTCTATTTTGCGAAAAACTTTGGAAGGAATAACGAATAATCATATGCAAGACAATACTTGGTGTCAAGCAACATTACCTGTCGACAAAAGAGGCTTAGGAATACGATTGGCATCCTCTCTCAAACTTCCAACTTATTTGTCATCTTCCAGCAGTGTTTCTCAATTAGTTTATATGATCTTACCAGATTCATTTTCAAATGTACCCAACCACCTTTTTGTGGAGGGAGAGCAGGAGTGGATTGCCAAAACCAATTCTAAGATACCTGAATCGATGAAAAAGTTCCAAAAAGCTTGGGATCGCCCACTTACTGAAATGGTTGCTAAGGATTTGCCTGTTTCAGCTACGTCAGCAAAAGAAAAGGCTCGAATCAAAGCAGTGACTTCCCACCATTCAGGAGCTTGGCTCAATGCTTTACCTGCCGCTTCACTTGGGTCTCTTTTAGATAATGAATCTTTCAGAATATCCATTGGACTACGACTAGGATCATCTATTTGTGTCCCTCACACATGCAAATGTGGTACTCTTGTAGATGAGAAAGGAACCCATGGTTTGAGCTGTAAATTCAGCGCAGGACGTCAATCCCGTCATCACGCAGTCAATGATTTATTGAAACGTGCATTAACAACAGCCAATATTCCATCGATCTTAGAGCCTACAGGTGTCAGCAGAGACGATGGTAACCGCCCCGACGGCATGACACGTATTCCATGGACGTTCGGAAAACCCGCTGTTTGGGATTTCACCTGCGTTGACACGGTTGCCACTTCACACGTAGTTGCTTCCTCCAAGTGTCCCGGAGCAGCCTCAGTAAATGGGGAGAAAATTAAAAGTAGAATATACCAAAATTTACAACAACTTTATATTTTTTATCCTGTTGCCGTTGAGACTTTTGGAGTATTCGGTCCCAATGCTTTTGAATTCATTGAAGACATAGGAAGACGAATAACAGAAGTGACCAATGATAGAAGAGCAACTTCATTTTTGATCCAAAGAATTAGCATTGCGATCCAAAGGGGTAATGCTGCTTCTGTTTTGGGAACTATTCCTTTATCACGTCAACTGAATGAATTATTTTTAAATCCTCAAAGGACGATTCTTCCTATGGAGAGTTCATATAAACCCCTTAGTTCAGTTCTTAATGATGACTTGTCAAAAGCAACACGACCTTCCATATCTCCATGTAATTCTCCATCGAATAGCCTCAACACCCTTTCACACAGATCAAGTGCCAGTAAAAATCGTCGTATCAGAGAGCACAGCTCTGTTAGTTATAACACCTTCAAGCCCCTAGTACACAAAAATGCCAAAATTCTCGGTCTGAATGGTCTGAAAAACATTGGAAATACCTGTTCCATGAACAGCGTTATACAATGTTTATCTAACACCAAATGGTTGCCCGAGTATCTGAGAAAAGACGAGTATATGAGGTATATCAACACAAGCATATCAAATATGAAGGGTGCTTTGATAAAACAATTTGCGTTAGTGATAAAAGATCTTTGGTCGGAAGATTCATCTGATGAGGTGGTGAATACTGTTTCCTTTAAAAGCCAGATACAAAAATTTGCACCTCGTTTCAGGGGGTACGCTCAACAGGACGCTCAGGAATTTCTAAGATATTTATTGGAAGGTCTTCATGAATATATAAATAGAGTGACAGAAAAGCCCAAACCTACCTTGAAAGAAATCGATAAAATATTGAGTGACCATGAAAATGCATAGGAGTCTTGGTCAAGATATCTTAGAATGGATAACTCGAAAATTGTTGATAATTTTGTTGGTCAACTAAAATCATCGTTGAATTGTATTTTCTGCGGCTATTGTTCTGTCTCTTTTGAACCCTTCTGGGACCTTCCACTTCATATTCCACAGAATACTGGCCAGCTCAGTCTTTCACAATGTTTAGACTCGTTTACCAGGAAAGAAATTTTGGACGGCGAAGAGAAACCAACTTGTTGTAATTGTAAGGAAATGATAAAATGCACAAAGTCATTATCTATACATAAGTTCCCCAAAATATTAGTAATTCACTTGAAACGATTCTCGCCGATGGGTAGATTTATGGGAAAACCAAATGCCACCATTGACTTCCCTCTCGATGGTTTAGATATGAGTAATTATGCAGCAGATAACGTAGCCCCGTGTCTTTACAACTTATATGCTGTGTCCAACCATAGTGGAACAATCTATAGCGAACACTATACGGCTTACTGTAACAAGTTAGAATTTTAATAAATATCATTCTCGGTTATAAAAAAATGGTTCAATGCTTGCAGTGTGAAACATTTTCAACATTCCATGAAAATTCGATCTTGAAATTTCCTCATCTGAAATTTAGGTTACCAATGATTTGCATCACGCGGTATATCTTTTATTGTCGAAATAGTGTTACCCAAACTGTAAAATATATTGGAAATATTAATTACTATAATCCCTTCAGAATAGAAATAATACAAAATTTTCTTTATCCAAATTGTGATCGTCCACAAAACGTCCTGGCTAGACGAGTTCTTTGCACGACAATCTGCCAGGAAAATTAGCAATGTGCACGAATCACCAATCCCGTATCACTTACGGTAATAACATACATTTCGAACAATGTCTTTTTATTTCAGTATGAATCGTAATCCGAAATCCATACAATATATGCATGTTTATGATATTTGATATACAAACCTGACTGAAATAAGAATAAAAAAATAGGCAGGGGTTCGAAACTGGTTAATTTTCTGGATTTCGTACCTCAAAAGGAAAGAAAAAAAAGACATCGTTTCAGATAGGAAGGTGAAATTTGACATGGTAATGATTCTGACCCGTATATTTTACGAATGGCTAGAATGCAAAATCAACAGCATGGGAATCGACGACTTATGTCTCACTTTTCCTGCTATAATTTTAAGTTGACGGTTTCGTTGTTGGTATGTTGAAGCAGTTTCCATTTCGAGCTGTTCAGGATCACCCCACCACATCACTTACTCCATGCATTATTATCATATATCGAGTTTGAACGCCACCAAGAGTAGGGTCATTGTGGGAACTGTGAATGATTTTTTTTAAACCTGTTATTTTGAAAAAAAAAACAAGTTATAATTCTGGAAACTATCAAAACACATTGGTATAATTCCTTTTTCGATTGCATTGTCGTATATATTCGAATTTTTCTGACAGCTTCCATATATTTGACAATTTTTTTAAAAACCCGTATTGATTCACTGTGTACCCGGTGGTGTCAACAGTGATTCGCCTTCAGGTACACAGTGAATATTCTCTTGAAGGGGTCAAAAATTATCTTATCTGACTGTAATCAAATCTTGTAAGTTAAATTTGACCCACTTCTAATCCTCCGATTGATTTGAAATATGGCGGACAACTTTCGTGAATATGGTCTGATTCTATTCAAAATTAGTATCTAAGGATTTTTCAAAATTCAACATGGCGGCTCCAAAATAGCAGACGAGTTTTCTGATTATGGTTCGATTCTATTCAAAATTGGTATATGGAGGTTTTTGGGGTCCTTGATTTTTTTTACAAGCTTTTATTCAGTTTCACTGCCCGGTGTCTGTCTGTAATCAAATCTTGCAAGTTGAATTTGACCCACTTCTAGGGTCCTTTGACCCAGTTCGAATCGTCCGATTGATTTGAAATTCGGCATGTGTACATAATTCCGGTGACAATGCATTAATTTTTTTTTTAGTAAAATAACGAAATGGAGGCACTAATATGGCGGACAATTTTTGTGATTATGGGCCGATTCTATTCAAAATTGGTGTGTCGGGGTTTTCGGGGTCGAAGAATATGATTTTTTTCGTCAAAATTCAAAAATAAATTAGACAGAAATTACTAAACTATTTTATAACTATTCAAGCTCATAAATACCAAAGAATATAAGAAAATGAACCAAAAAAAAATAAAACAAGCTTTTATTCGTTAAAAAAGAACAGAACAAAAAGTTAAAAATACAAATAATAAAAATTAAAATTAAAAAAGCTTTTATTCATACAAAGGCACTAAAAAAAAAAAAAAATTTCATTGTTTGATCTAGGTTATTCTGTGAGTAACAGATTCAAAAGCTTGCCGCGGATACAAAATAGGTAATCTAGCGGGCAAGATTTTGAATCTGTTACTCACAGAATAACCTAGATCAAACAATGAAATGAATGATGTTTTTCTTTTAAGTGCATTTGTATAAATAAGAGCTTACCTTTAAAAATTTTTTGTATAATTTTTATTTAAAATAACTAATGCATATATTAAAAAAATAAAAATGAATTCTGATTACAGCCATTAAACAGACATAAAATAAATTCCAGTCACAACCATTAAACAGACTCATTTTGAAAATGAAAATGAATTCCAGTTACAACCATTGTGCAATAAAAACATTTTTATGAACATTTAGTTCAGAAAAATTGACAGCATACTGCAAGTATGATTGATGACGTATAGTACTACCACAAATACGAGATTTGGGTAAAATTATTTTTATATCATCTTCCTTGACGTATGAAAGGTCGGCAACAGTTGGAAAGTGAAATGAGGCGACCGAATTATTTTTCAACCTCAAAAAGCTGACCTAATATCTTTGTTCTTTGGTTTCGGAATTTTTTGTACAAAAAAAATTCTTTGTTTTTTACCAGGAAATATCACAATCACATAATCGCCCTATTGTAGTTGCCTATCCAGTACATTTTGTATCAATATATCATTTGTTAAAAGCCTCCCATTCTCACCATCTTCCTCTTCCCAAGAGTTCATTGTCGCTATTTTGAAGCACCATTTCAGTTTTATCTTCTGACTCAAAATCCTGAAGTACCTTTCTAGCATGTGGCCCCTTTGGAGTCGTTCGTTTTTTTGCTGCCAGTTTTAAAGTTTCGATTTATTTTTTTTCCGGTGTGTCTGTAGCAATAAGACTACGACCAAGCTTTCTTGGCCTTCTTTTGTTCTTGCGGAGTACTGCTTTAATTGATCCTCTTAACGCGAATGGTGTTAAGTTTACCACCATCCAAAGCAACTGATGTTCAGATTGGGGGATTGGAAGCATGTTTATCAATCAGCGCAAGTGGATGTGGAAGCAATGGCTCGACAAAATTCTCTTCATTATCAGAATGTTGAATGTCAAGATTGATAATATGTGGATTATAAGGGGCTAAAATACGAGACAGAGAATTTGACCTTACTTCGCATTCCGTAAAGACAGCTCGGACAAACAGGAAGATGCCGGTTTTTTTAAAGCCTCATTATTGTTTATTGGTGTCATGGCTTTCAAAACAGCAGTGCCCACTATCTCGCATATTTCATAAATGCTGAATGGTTGACCGGGATGAGGCAACAAATTTGAATCAATGGCACTATTGTATGATTTGAATGGGGGGAATATTCCAACGTTTAGGGGCTGCTGATGTATGGGGATGAAGTCTAATTACAGTCAGATTGTCCATAATCAAAATGCTAAGATTCTCCGGCGTGCTGTGTGATTGTTTGATAAAATGGTCCATGACATACACAAAAAGTTCGCTGTTCATCCAGTCTGTCGGTACGGCTAATCCCAGTGTTCCTGAAGGGGTTATTTTTATAATGTGCAACGTAAATTTTTTATGGGGAAACACCATTACGGGCGGCATAGCTTGTCCACCATCACCAACTTTGCACTCAGTTGTCGTCAGTCCATAAAACAGTAAGGCACAATGTTGATAATATTCCTTTGAGGCCGTTTCTTTTCTTAATGTCGCAGTGAGGCACCAGTCGGATGTTTTCAATGGAACAATTTGCACGTTTTAATTTCTCATAGTACCCCCGAATCGTCGGAAAAGCTAAGCCAGAGTCTCTGAATACTTGGCGAATAGTTGTACCATTTCCAATCAGATTTAACGCTTGTTCCATATCTTCTTTAGAGTGTTTGCCAATCGATTTTCCTTCCGTTGTTTACGAGGCATACTGTATAGTCCATCCAATATCAATTGCAGAAGCTGTTTCTATAGGGAGCAAATAAAAACTCACTTCGCTAACACGAGCGTATATGCGAAGAAACAGAACGAAAAATAATGTGTACTACTCGTAAACATTCGCCGTCGGCGAAGGGAAGATTAAAAGAGCCGATAGTCAACGTGGACTTGAGTGATTTCTGTCACCGATTCGTCTGGGCCAATCAAAACGGACAACAATGCTTGGGGGTGTGTCTATACGATGGGAGGTCATAAATCACGCGTTATATTTGTGTTTTAATAGCTCTGAAAGATTAAAAACCAGTAGCGTCTGTGGTCTTGGTGTGTGCCGATCGAAATACGTTTTAGGATATAGGCTACATCAAACAATAAAATAAATTATTTTTCTTTCTTAATGTATTTGTATAAATAAAAGCTTGTCTTTAATTTTTTTTCATTTTTCATAATTTATGAAGTATTTTTGAAATCTTAAAATATCTAAATAAAATTAGTTATCTACGCCACTGCTGCTCACAGGATTTCGCCGCAAGACTTTTTTATGCTATTGCAATTGATATTGGGAAAACTATAACAACAACAAACAAACATTGTAGGTTTCAAAATAAAGTTTTAAAGGTTCACTGTTAATAATGAATGAATGTTCCTAGGTACATAGTTAATCGCGATTAATAATAATAAGTTTATTCATTAATAATAACAATATAATGCATACAATATATCTATCGAATAAACGGAAGATATCACTGAAGCTGCTCTGATTGCAGCTTGTGCGTGATAGTTAGTGTGTGGATCTATGTATTCATGTGATATAAACGATTACAAACTATGCACTAATAAAAGTAAAAGTAACGGAAGTAAATATTCAAATATTGATTCACATCTGTTGATGAAAAAATAGATAAAATTCAGGGGATAAAAGAACAAACACAAGAAACAATTATAAACCTAAGAGTACAATTACTAATTGATATGTGATAACATTATTATGATCATATCTACGAGACAGGTCTTTTATATACAGGTCTTTTATATAAAATTATCAAGTGGTTTATTATGAAAGTATGTTCTACGAAATATGATTAAGGGCATTGTGGAAGAATCAGGAAAATATGTTGGATTATTAGAAATATCATACATTAATGAATATGTATCATTCATATATCATTTGTTGTTGATTAGGTCATGTATTTTTTGCCTTTCAGTTCGTTGCAACCACTTTTTTATATTAACTTTGTAGGACGCTAATGGCTTTATTAACTTCAGATTATTTGGTATAACGTTGTATAACTTTGGACCAAAAATCTCATTAGAACGTTGTCCTATGTTTTTTTCACATTTTGGTACTTGGAATTTCACTTCAATACTTCCCGTGTGGTGACCATGTTCAATCAGTTCCATCTTCATATTTTGTTGGTGGATGTTTTTTTCATATTTTGCTACTTGGAATTTCTCTTCAAAACTTCTCGTGTGGTGACCATGTTCAATCAGTTCCATCTTCATTTTTTGTTGTTGGATGTTTAGTAATGTTTTGAGACAAATTAGTTGCCAGGAATAAAAAATTTGGCTTTCTTCATATTGGCTATGTGCACGACATGTCGCGAAAGTGGCGAAGCCTAGCGAACGCAACATTTCGGGACTCGGGAATTATTTGGCAGTTAGATGACAAGCCATGTTTTGATAATTTCTATCAAAATCAAGTGAAAGACTTGAAAAAATATGAAACATTGTCGATATCTGAGAGCAATTTATAATATTTGTAAATTAAAATGTATTAAAATGTATTTTATAATGAGACCAGGATTTGCAAGCATGAAACATATCTATCCAATCTCAAACTGTGATGGAAGGTAATGAATAACCATTTGGATGCAATCAAACTAATTAGTAATGAATTTAGCTTCAGCATATTTGAGAAATGTTGAAGAACTGAGAATTAACGCCCAGAGTTATTTAATACAAGCCCATATTATTAGAGAAACCTCAGTGAAATTAACATCCTATAAAACATCTTTTAATGTAAGTACCCTGCATTGTTGTTGATTTGAGCTGGATTCATTTCAGTTACTTTTCCAGTTATTGGTTGATTTGGTGAGACTTCTATGTTTCTCCTTGCCATAAAAAGTTTGTACACATGTGTGAACTCATAATATCGCGAAAATAAAATTGATTCAGTAGAATTGTAATATGAGGTTGTCACTTACTTTTTCGTTCACAGCAGCTATCGATTTATTTCTTTGTTCCAATTTCCAGGCCGATTTTAGAAAAGTATAAAATTTACACAAACTATGTTTTCCATTATGTGTACAGATCACAACAACGAATTCAACGTGGAATTATCAAAACAAATGTTTCACAGTTCTGCCGCAGTGTGCGTCACTTGAGTAGGTGACTCTTTGCTATATATTGTTCTGATATTCCACTTCTGCAAGGTGACAGTGTTAACAAGATGGCAGTCATTTATACCTCTCCAACCTAGAATACCATATAAGAGTTGAGACTGAATGAGAGAGTAATATATGGTCTTTAAGCGATGTATATTCGAAAATTCTCTCAGATATTTGAATCGTGAAAGAAATCCTCTTAATTTATTGCAGATAGTATTCGCCTGCAGGTCCCAACGTTAGTGCCTATCGATAATAATTCCCAAATATTTCACTGACTTTTATTCAGGTATTGAGTCCATTCATTGTGTAGGTAGGTAGGTAGGTAATGAAATAAATTTTTAGGTATTTTCCATAATAACTTTTAGGTGACAAAAGACGGAATTATGTAGCTTACTAGCACTACTTTACCGTAGCAATATAATAAACAATATATTTTTGAAACTACGGCTACCAAACTAACGGGAAACTTACTTTGATATACAATTTTGGGCATCCAAATCCTGTATTCGTCCACAAAACGTCTGCACTGTTTGCCTGTTGAATGAACACTAAGGCCCGGTTGTTCAATGCGAGTTCAAACCGTTGATTATCTAAATTCGGATTAATAATTAACTATGGATTAGAACGTTATGCGTTTTTCAATGAAAAACTAATCCTGGATTCCTTAACTCATTGTTTTCATATGTTGGCAATACATTTTTTCGCTTGTACCATCATTCGGACCGTTCAGAAACATCAACATTGAATCAAACTTAACCTAAAAATTCATAGTTTTGTCAAAAGTATACAGAAAAATTGATCGAAAGAGCCAATTGTATTCTATAAATTGATAGGCGTCTCTTAAGAAAAAAATTACTCATAATTTCGATGAAGGTGAGAAAAACATTCTCATTTCACTGGTAAAAAAATACCAAGATATCGTAGAATGTAAAAAACGGACGCAGTTACTAATTCGAAAAAATTGAAGGCGTGGGCTATAATAAGTAATGAATACAATACCATCTGCGGAGGTCCAAAAAAAAAGGATACACCTTAACAATAAAAGACAAAATTTTATTGGGCTCTGTCCAAAGCAGATCTTGTAGATTTACAAAAACGATCATTCGAAGAACACAAGTTGAAATTAATACACATGAAAGAAAAATACCAACTTTTCTTGGAACTACAAAGGGAGGAACTACAAAGGGAGGAGTATAATCTAGAGGAAACCCATATGATTGAGATATATAAACAAACATTACCTTTGAAACATAACTCATCAACCAACAATAAATCAACATTTGCTTGAGATTCCTGAGAACAGATCATGTAGTTTTTCATTTTGCCTTTGTGATGATTTAATTTTATTTTTATGTCAAATATTTTTGGTATGAAAAATCAAGATTTTATTTGGAAGTTCATTTTTATTTGTATTTCTGTTAGTTGCGGACGATTTCTTTCGGCAAGCGAAATCTATGCAAAAATTATTTTTCTGTCCAGTCTTCCAAATGGTTTCTAGGTACCGTAATTTCGGGGGACTTTGGCTTACTTAAATTCAAAGAATATGTTTACAATAAATTTGTAAAAATAAATTGGTATTATTATATACCAAAATAGTGAGTGATCTTTGACCACTTTTCCAAATCAGCTATGTCAAATTGTGATTAAGACTTTGTATGTGGATATATAAAAAAAACATGGTGTGCAAAGTCACCCGCATATTGAGGGCTGGCTTTGACCCATGGTTTATATTTTGCGCGAATTTCTCTTTATAGCATGTATATAGGCCAAAGTAACCCGACGTATGAAATAAGCAAAAGAAATTTGCCCATAAAAAATGTTTTTCATTTTTAATCATCATAAATGAGTAAAAAACATATTGCTAGTTGCAGACAAATTTTATGCTAGTTGAATTTGGTTGCAAATGACTCCTGAATGGAATACAGTGTTGCATGTATATAATACATATTATATAGGTATATATATACCCATATACAATAGAAAAAATCACGAAAAATACGGGTCTCTTTCTTCTTGAGGTAATATCAAAAATCTTCTGTCTGTTATACCTCTGAACATCTTTGCAGTCGTGTATAAAATAAAAATATTCAACATAATAATAATTTTCAGAATAGTCAATGTCTATTGAAATGTCAAACAATCAAATTATCTCCTTAAATCCCCGAATTCATGAGATTAACTTAAACCATTGTTGAACTAGGTTTATCTCATAAACCCGTATTGAACAACTGAAACAAAACTGGTAATCCTGGTTTAAGCCCAATCACTTGGTCATCCTTGATTGAACAACCGGGCCTAAGAGAAGCAAAGGAGCAACAAACATGTAACGTGTTAAGAGAGAGAAAACAAGAATGAGTCTTTTAATTTTTTTAAATGGTTGCAGAATCACTGGGTTACCTGATTCACTATTCCCACAATAGGCGATATCAGTAATTTTTTGAAAAAATACCACAATGTCCAGAAAGATGAGAAAAGTGGTTGGATTTTTTCCAATTGTCTCAAGTTCAGAACTATAGCTGATCGCCGAGTTGCCAAGCGTTATTCATAATATTTCTTTACAATGTAAGCAGGCTGAAAAAGTAATGACAAAGCACTCGTATCCATAAATATTATGTAGGAATAACTAAATCAAGAACAGCTATTAAATGTCCTTATTTCAATATAACACATGCCGACACAAGTTTTGTTTTATTCATAGGATAAAACAGAATAACATTCCCTCAGAAGTTCCGCAAAATAATGACAGTGGCAACTCACCGATCACCAGAATTCATAATATTTCTCTACAATGTGAGAAGGCCGAAAAAATTATGACAAAAGGACTCGCTATACATACATATTATTCAAGAATAACTAAATCAACAACGGCTATCAAATACGGAAACTTCTTTTCAATATCACATATGCTGACACAAGTTCTGTTTTATTCATAGGATGAAACAGAATAACTTTTCCGCAGAAGTTCCACAAAATAGTGGCACTGGCAACTCAAGTAAATGCCAAATTATTGGACATACAACGTCAAAAGAAGCGGCAATAACTCTGTGTTTGAATGTCACACTGAATTTGGGGGTTTTAGAGTCTTTATTCGAATATTACACAATATCTTCTAGGAAAAAATATGCACACATAATATTTTATCACTATATTTCAACTTCAAGCACATATGAGGCAAATTTGCGACTTTGTGATCTCGCATTACCCTATACTCAAACATAAAAAACTGTTGATCATATAACAACAATATCAATCACTGACAGCCATGATGATTGTGTTTTGCTGTAACTATAAAATTGCAATGACTCTACGTGGGCATACTTGCGCCTTGTCCGTGAATATTATGATTCATCCGCGAAAGCCTCATTTGGCGCACTTGTTACATAAACTTTTTTGTACACGATCCACAAAATTACTACTTTGGATACTGAAAAGAGTTCCCAAAATGCCACTTCAACCATTTAAAATTTTGTAGTGAAGCAAACGTTTTCTTCGCAATATTCTTTTTATATACTTATTTCAGAAACGATAAACACTAATATTTGAAGTATTTAACAAAAGTGTCATGAAAAAAAATCGCTTGTTACATTTTCGCACTGCTTCCTTACACTACCGTATAGATGGTAATTGAAAATGTATATCACAATGAAAGAGTTCTTTTGACCAACCAGCGATTCTGAAGGAGGAATAATAAAAATAAAAATAGTATATTACACTACAAGGGCAGAAAGTTAAAATTTCCTGCACTGCGCGAGGCAAAGCCGAGGGCATCATGAAGCGCAGTGCAGGAAATTTTTCCTGTCCGTGTGGTGTATACTATTTTTCTTTATAGCTGGTTGAAAGTACGTTACTACTTACACTTTTAATTATTTATTATAAACCATACACGTTCCAGCTGACAGCTCGTTGCGTTGTTATGTTCAACTTCTGCTCCTCGCTTCAGCGCCTCTTTCGGATACTCACAAAGCTTAAATATTTGCTCCCGCTCTTCGTCTCTCTTACTCACTTTCTTTCATATAATCCCATCTATCTCGGTGAACATGAAATAGTATATTAAAGTATAAGTGGATAAAAAGGGCTTTAAAACACGCGCGATTTTTCGAGCACGACGGCGCAGCCGGAGTGCTCGAAATAGAGCAAGTGTTTTTAAGACCAGTTATCCACGAATACTTTACGTTATTTTTTTTTACTGGTGCACTTTGAAATCATATATACTGGTATTATTACTACAAAAAATAGAAATAAGAACTAATAATGCAAGAAGGTTGAATTCGTGATGTGACATCAGTATACCTTTCGTTGTCATGGAAATGAGAAAAACATTCATTTGCAATTTGTTACCAAAGATCAATATTTGTTGTCACCAGAATTATTCTAATATCGATTTTTTGAATAGTGAGGCAGAATCGCGGTTAATACCGCGAAAATCCAGTGATATATATAAAAAAGAATATGAAAAGTTCATCAAATGGATGGAGGAGCACATATAAATGAACGAATTGTGAGTAATATTTTATTTGACGTTACAAGGTACTCCTGTCAGATCAATAATCAAAAATTTGTCATTTAGACTTCACGTTTCTCGATTTGTTGATGTTGTCATGGTTACCTTTAAAAAACGCGCGTTTTTTAAAGTTCGATTTAAACACGCTGAGGCGTGCTTTAATTGGATAAAAAGGGGCACCAATAAAAAAAAAAATTTCTCTATACCTCGGTCGAAAGTACGTATTTTCTGCATCGATTTTAAAGTAGAAAGCCTTGCATTTATGTATCAGTGACATTGACAGACCACGCCCTCCATAAAACGGGAGCAAATATTTTCCATATACACCGAGATAGATGGGATTACACTCAAGAACGTGAGAAAGAGAGAGAGAGAGATGAAGATCGGTCGCAAATATTTAAGCTCTGTGAGTATCCGAAAGAGGCGCTGAAGCGAGGAGCAAAAGCTAACCATGACATCGCAACGAGCTGTCAGTTAGAACGTATATTGTTCACCATGAATAATTGAAAATGTAAGACGTAACGTACTTTCGACCACCTAAAAAGAAAAATAGTATACACAACACGGGCAGGAACAATTTCCTGATCTTGTAGTGTAATATACTATTGCTCCCGCTTTACGGAGGGCGTGGTCTGTCAATGTCACCGATGCATGAATGCAAGGCTTTCCACTTTGAAATCGATGGAGAAAATAAGTTCTTTCGATCGAGGTAATGATAAAAATGGATTTATGCGTTCATGTGTCTGTCCGATCTTTGATATGTTGTTTTTCTCCACGAATATTCCAGACCCACTGTTCCATTTTTTTGACCAGAACATTGAGAATAATTAACTTAAAAAAAGTTGAAGAACATATTTTTTTAAACGTATGCAAATATTCCTCTCAAAATGTCTATAGACATGGTCTTCAATAATAATAAAAAAATATACCATAACTCAATTTTCCGTAAAAATTGGATGGAAAACCTCATAAAAATATTTTCTAAAATGTCTATAACACTCCTTAAAAATATTTAATATAGGAGTTATTTATATGATGAACAATATTTCACGACTAGTGTAGTCAGAAAAATCTGTAAGCACGGCGAGAAAATATGTGTGGCATTTCTGTTCTGTTTATTTGGAAAGGTAATACAAAGAAATGTTGTATGCAACACGTACGTAAATAGCTTTCAGCGGATATCATCTTTAAATTCCAATTCATCCGCTAAAGCCTCATTTTGCGTACTTGTTACATGAATTACTATTATTGGAGAAGTTAGCATAAATATAGATAAACGAGTTGACACTGGGTTGTCTGGACCAGGATGACCTATAAGTATGTGACTTCCTGATGTTTTCGCGCTTTTTGAGAATAACTCTTGAAATAACTATTTTCCATGAAACATTAAAAAGGTTTTTTTCTGTAGGTGTCAATACACTACAAAAAAGGTCTTTGTAATTTTCGTGGAAAATTCGTTTATCCATAGATATAATAGATATATCCGGTACAAAAAGGTGAATGCATCGCGAAAGGAGGCAGTTGATTGTTGTTGTTCGAAAACAAGTAAAGTATAGTATGTGAATCAGATACACTGTCGTAGGCAATATTTTAGTTTCAAACTGTGATTTAATTGTGAGAGTATATTATTCTGTTTTCTTTAGTGAAGTGTGAATAAAGGGACAAGTTTTTCAATGACAAACCCCAGTTTCGTAACAATATTCTACAGTTGTCAGAGATTTTACTAAGATTGCATAGTCAACCCAGCAGACTGCTCTTTTCTGAATGAAATCCAACTTCTCCGGCGTGTGCTTGGGTGCTAACCCCTACACATGGGAACATTATTCTAGAGCGGAGCCAATCTAAACTTCATCTGAACTTTATAAATAGTGAGATGTTGCATGAAATTTTCAACACGGAAGATATGGCAAAGTTTTTATATTTTCTCCAAACGTAAATATTGATGATTTCACGCTGATTGATCTACCTGAAATCGTTACCTTGGTCATAGTCAAATCGGTTTATCAAACAAGCTTTTGTCTAGGTTGCATTGAACTACACCATTCCAGAATTGGTTCACATTTCCCACATGTCTCCTTCGTGATGTTCGAATTTCCTGGGATGTTCATAGGGGATTCAGAATGATTTTTTTAAGGACATTATTGTTGGATTTTTGGAAATGGGCTCACCTCCAGCTGTTAATCAATTAGATGCAAAGTTGCCGACAATATATAATAGCGTGAATAGTTGACGCAAGACTGGTGTTGGTTCGGAGCACATCTCTTGCTGAAATTTCGAGACCTTTAACTTTGTTGGTATCCAAATTGGAAATGATATTGATATATCTTTGCCGATCATGGTCCCTAGAACCATAACGAAATTTGTCAACAAAGTGTAGGTCACATTTTTCAATCGAATGGAACAAAATTGTGCACAAAAATATTCTCAATTAATGCCTCGGATGAGTTTGAAGATGGACCAAATGGGTCAGGTAGTATCAAAATGGCGACTGTTGAAAGATTGAAAAATAAAATCCTCAATCTCTCATTTTCTACCAATATCGGCAAACTGTAGATCTCTCGATGAAGCTTCAAGAGCTCCATACCCTTTATTCGAACAGTTTGAATCTGGAACCAATTTTTACAAAATATCTTATCTTTTTTTTTCTGACACATCATATGTCAGGATGTTTGATAACTATTTCGGAACTCATTATTAGTTTTTTTTAATTGAGTTTTGTCGTAATATATCGAAGAGGGACTCGGGGAAGAAATGCGGTATTTGAAAATTCACTCCTGTCCAGGTGAAACATCCACTGAAATATTCATTAATTTTAATCGAAAAATAAAAATGTACATTTTTGAGTACATTCGCGTGTGTAACAAACTCCCAATTAAAATAATTTCAAGGGCTCTAAAGAAGGTAACAGAAGTGTGACTCAAAATGTTATGGAAGAAACTGTATTTTTCGTAAATATTTTATATATTTTTTTGTCGTGAATTACTTAGGCAAAATATTTTTTACTAGACATTGTCGTGTGGAAAGCGATATGTTGCAAGATGGCCTGGCAGTACTCATGACTCCCATTTTTTTAATAATTGTTATCGTAAAGTTCTCTTTGATAATCAGGGATATGGAAATGGTGTTCTCGTGGGCGACAGTGGTTATGCTTGCATTTGATCACTGTGAAAGTGCAGCTAAACAATTATACTATGAATCTATCATTAGAACCAGAAATCCTATTGAGCGAGTATTTGGCATTTGAAAAAGACGTTTTCCCATTAAGGCTTTGGGGATACGAGTGAAATTAGATAAGACATTTCCCATAATTGTGGCAATTGCTATGCTCCACAATATTTCGAGACGTAGGGAAGAGCTGGTTCCACCAGACGACCCTGAACTGGAATTGCCTGGGGGATATGGGACAGGATCTTGCTTTTCAAAGACAAGCACTTCCCAGACGGGAAAACCCCAATTTTCATGAGAGGCGAAACATTGTTGATCAATACTTCACAAGGTTTGTACAACTTATCTTATTCTTGTAGAAACCATCAGTCTGAACGCATTCCTTCTTCAAAGGCTTGTGGCACAGTAGAGACAAGTGAATCAAGAACAAGCGCAGCAGACAGCTTAATAATTGCTGTTATGACCCAAACAGATGTTAGCAATATACCCCACCTACAATTTATTTAATGCATACTTCTGATGAGTAATTTGGTCCCAACCATATTTCAATCAATCATGGAAAAATAATATTGTAGAAAATAAGTTATTGTCGATTTTCCTTTATTTTTGTTATGCTATAATGGAATAACTTGAGTAAGATTTCAAGTGAAAAAAAAAATCATTTGAGAATGGAAAAACTCTTAGAAGAGAAAATCGTAAACAAAACTTTTATTTACAAAATAATTTTTCGATTTTTGTTTCTTCAGTTTCATTTCCCAAACTGAATATAAAGTTTTCTCTCACCAAAACTGTTTTTCTGATGAGTCGTTCTACAGCTAAATACATCGAAATAAAATCGATTGAAAATTCTTTTTGTAATTGACAAAAATATTTCGTTTGCGATTTCCATATCTAGTTTTTCCCATTTTCAAATAGATTTTTTATTTTCCTCTCGAAATGGATGAAAAAGTCAAAAATTTCTTTCAATTATAATTGAATCTGAAAACATTTCACTTGTTTTATTTCAGCCTCAGCTAAAGACTCGTTTGTTGTGACAAAAAAAGGCAGTTTGGAATGAAATGTGTCTTTAAATACAATTTATCAATTTGATAATCTGCAATATTACAATGGATCAAAATATCTCACTTCTAGACCCTGTGCTTCCTCTCAAAGTTTTTTAGTTGTCTTTCATATGTGTGTGTGTGTTTTCTTTCCTTTCTTGCTTCAATTTTTCCTTGTAAATTTCCATAATGACTTGAGGTTGTTCAGCTACATATCTATTAGCAGATTGAAGTATCTGGATTTTGCTTGAACACAGTCATAATTTTTATATAATTGGTAGACAGGTGCCTTGTACTTTGAGGATTATCGGTAGATTGGACAGATCTTGAAGTCCTTGAACCTGGTTGATGTATTTTATTGAAACTTGATGGTTTAGTGTCAGTTGGGGTGATTTGAACTGCTGAGATATATCCAGTCCAGGCTGTGATGGAATTTCAAGAACATAGGTATTTGGAAGTGAATCATCCTGAGTTGATTCTATTACTGTTATTTTCTCAACATCATTTATAGTGCTTATCAAAATGTTGGGTAAAATCAATTTAAACACTTTCATTATTGTCTACAGTGATTGGAAATAAGGGAAACTTCCGTAATATCTTTGTACGTGGTGTTCTCAACTTGGCAGATGAATATGATGGCCAGCCTCCATTGAGAGGTTCCTCCTGTAAATTGCAGACAAGAACACTGAAACTGGTACAGACACAAAAACCCTACTAACAATTTGATTAGTTATATTCATCTTGCATATCAGCTTCATTCTTCTCATTACCTCCTGTCAGTGAATAAGCTCTTGAATAAAACCCACCACTCGAAATAGGCCCATCGTTATCATATGTGTTCAGAAGGCCAATAGCCACAAGGTAAATATTATTTCTCATGAAGAGGTTCTTCTTCGGGGCGGACATTGGTGAATATAAGCGACGGCCCTCCACCTACAACATGAGTGATTTTGTGAAAATTTCATCATAAGGATTATGTACATTGTTAATTTATATTGTCTACAGCTTTCGTCTCCCTAAATTAATCCTTAATACTATATCACTTGTTCTGTAGCTATATCTCAAACACGGAATTCCATAGTAGATCATGGGAGTTTACCTGTTCCAATCCTGTTCACGTTTGCTTGTGTGATCAGCCTTTTAACCATTTTCTTCAGGTTGTCACATGCATTTCAGCACACGCATTTTTTGGGAATTGAAATAATTAGCAATTTCTTCACACTTTTTGATCTTCTATCGCGTACTTACAGCGTCCGTTCTCTTGTTTTCAACAATGTTAAATCAAGCCTCAACCAAATCCACCAAATACATCTTTTCAGCAAGACTGAAATTAGTATCTTTTTTCTTTCTCTCCCCTGATTCCTTCCATCTCCATCTTTCGTTTTCTTATATCTCCTTGTCCAGTCATGTCTCTGTTGATTTTATGTTTATACAGAAGCAAACCATAACAAACTAGAAGGTTATGTTATGCACGACAGAAGACAGGTCTTCAACACAGAGCTGTGTTAGTGTTTGATGTCATCCTACACTGTTGCCTTACCAATCCATCGACCTAATCGCGATTTACTAACCATATCCTAAAACGACACGGTGAAACCATTTCAATGATAATCGACATTATATCCTCGGGTTAACTTAAACGTAGTTAACATTCCTATTGGTGAAACGCGGCCTAAGTAAGTTTCAGAACGACACCGATAGTATACTCCACAACATTAGAGTACATTTTCTGAGAGTAGGTTTATAATCACGCCATTATTGAACGAGATTTGACATAACGTCTTATCAAAGCTCTGCGTGGGAGATTTTTGTAACGATTAAGATTGATTTTAGGTCTCATGTGAATTTCTTCGTGCCAATTTCGAATCAGGCAGTAGTCACAGAATATATTTTTGTATGTTACAGAAAATTAAGAGGGCTAGTTTTTTTACGAATACAATAAACATTATTCTAGATTGTAGATTCCCATATATTGTTTTACTGTCCCTGTTGATGGAGAATCAAATGAGTACAGTAGGTACCTATTACATCATCGTAATGCCAACTGACAGTATAATGAACATAAATAAGCAGCCCTCCGCTTTGAACCTGAAAATCTCGAAACCCTTGCCCTCTACAAAAACTATTGAATGTATCGAATTCAATTTGTCACCCTCTACATAAACATGTCGTCCAGACGGGTTCTTTGCACCGCAGTCTCAGTGATTTCCGAAGAAGAAACGACCAATCCGCACGAAAGAAAATCCTTCGTCCGTCGCGCACTTACGCTAATGCCATTCATTTCGGACATCGTCAAATCGTGCGGTTCTTTTTATTATTCCTTATTTTCCTGTTTATCTGCGGTTATTCGCATTCTTCAGCCGTGTAGCATGCTCCCGAGTAAGAGGGAATGAAGTGAATCGGTCACGTGATAGGGCGGCTACTTCACAGGCTCGTGCGGTGAAGCGATCCTCGACCTACGTTGCGGGGGTTGTAACGCAAGCGCCACCGGAATGTAAAGTGTGTTTCGTGATGATGGGACCATGAAACGTTGGGATTGTTTGAGTGAGCTAATTGTCTCGGCTTCTTTTGTTTTCGATTAAATATGAAAGTAATCGAAACTAGATGAGTAATACACAAATATACCTGATGGAACAGCTATTCATAATATTATTCAATTTCATCCATCCATTGCTGTCCAGTCGCATTTTAAGGCATTTTACTAATCTCATCAGTTCGATTTTGGTGTCTGGTCGTTAAATTCACGACTTAAAAAAAATATCAACTAGATGTAAGTTGTAATCGTAAGAAATATTTCTTGTAAAAATTCCAGTATTCACTGTCGATACGTAATGACCGAAACGGCAACGCGGTGATTTTCGAGATGCGATGTGAGGTGTGTAAAAGGCAACAACTCTTGAATGTAATGGGTGTTATTTATTATCGGTAGGATGTTACTTATACAGGGTGATTCAAAAGGACTTTGACAAACTTCAGGAGGTGATTCCTCACAATATTGTAATATTAATTTTCCAAATAAATATATGCCGGAAACGCTTAGTTTCCAAGAGACAGGGTGTTGAAGTTTTATTTTCATTTTAGTTTTTTTTTAAATAACTTTCGAAATACTGACCTTAATTAAACCTAAATTGGTATTGAGAGGTTTTTTGAGGTATCGACTTCGAACCTGATGTTATTATTGCTCTTACTCGTAAGGGGCGCCGCCTACACGTCTTTTTCTTTTTTGAAGATTCATAACTTTTTTGAGAGTACTTCTAGCACATTTTTTAGTAGAAAAATCAATTCTTCTATCATATCTACGTAAAAAAGCTACCCTTGTTACAAGTTGCTATAAGCAACCATTTTCTAGATATTTGGACTTGAAAATTTCAGGTCGATTATTTGATAATCGATGCGTGTCGAAGTTATTACCATTATTTTGCATTTTTCACAAGAATGCTTAGGAAATGAATTTGACGTTTAAGTGAGTAGTTTTGGTTTTTTGTAGATGTCGCCACCGATTCTATTTATTTTTACTCGTTTGAAATAGTTATTTTTGTATCAGGGGTACAAAATCTGTATTGGCTTTAATAAAATTTGCAAGAAATATCAACATTTTCTTTCAAGAAATTTGGAATATGTAGAATAAAATAAAATAAAGGAAACTAAATTGTATTCGAAGGAATTGTTCGAAGTGTCCACCTTCAGCGAAGATACAGGCATTCAGTCTTCTAGTCATTGAATCTCGTACCCGCTCAAAAATTATTGATTTGTTTCTTATTGTTTCACAGGCGTCTACTATTCGGTTTCTTAGATCTTCCTCGTTCGCTACTGGAGTTTTATAAACTAATGACTTCAAATGTCTCCAAAAATAAAAATCTGGCGGATTTAGATATGGGGACTTTCGTGCCCACGCCTGGTTAGGTTCTTCTACACCCCTACCGATCCATCGATTTGGATAGACAGTGTTAAGGAATTCCCTGGCTACAACTCTGAAATAGGCCGGAGCCCCATCATGCATAAACCACATGCGGATATGAATTTCTAATGTACAATCTGAAGTAGTCCCGGCAATTCATTTTCTAAAAAGTCTCTGAGAGTTGCGCCATTCAGTCGGAACGGAAGAAAGAAAGGACCTATCAAGTAATTATCAATTATTGCCGCCCATACGTTTACAGAAAATTGATACTGATAATGTCTTTCACTAACTGCGTGCGGATTTTCCAGAGCCCAAACATGGTTGTTACGAAAGTTTGTGATAGCATTTCGGGAGTTTGCCTCGTCCGTGAAGAGTGCATATCTTAAAAATTGAGGATTTTTAGCCAATTTTCTCAAAAACCACTGACACATAGTAATGCGTTGGGGAAAGTCTCGTGGCAAAAGAGCTGGTACCCTTTGAATATGGCATGGATAAAATTGTTGATCGTGGATAATTCTCCAAACTGTGGACTGAGTAGAATTGAGAGCTTCAGAAATTGTTCTTGTATTTGTTTCTGGATTCTTCTCGAGAGCATTCAAAACAGCTTCTTCCAATTCTGGGGCTCGGACTGCTCGTGGTCTTCCAATAATATCAGCTGCCCTCTTAAAGCTACCTGTTTCTGCCAAACGACGGTGGAGACTGGTAAATGTTGGAGCTGAAGGCAGTACTCGATTAGGAAATCGCTCCTGGTAAATACTTCTTGCTTCGCGCTCATTGCCATCCACAAGGCCATAAACGAAATGCATATCGGCTGAATGAGCATTATTGTTTAAAAAATCAATTTTTTCGAAATTAGTGTTTTAAAACTTACCGAAACTTCAACAAAACAACAAAACGTTTAACTGTCCCATAATATGTAATTACCAAAACTATTTACTTAAACGTCAAATTCATTTCCTAAGCATTCTTGTGAAAAATGCAAAATAATGGTAATAACTTCAACACGCATCGATTATCTAATAATCGACTTGAAATATTTACGTCCAAATATCTAGAAAACGGTTGCTTATAGCGATTTGTAACCAGGGTAGCCTTTTTACGTAGATATGATAGAGGAATTGATTTTTTTACTGAAAAATGTGCTGTATCTTGGAAACGAAGCGTTTCCGGACATATATTTATTTGGACAATTCATATTAGAATATTGTGAGGAATCACCTCCTGAAGTTTGTCAAAGTACTTTTGTTCTTTGGCCGGGGAGCTTTGTTGCCGATCTAGTCTATGTTGTTTGACAAGAGATGAAATATTTTCTCCATCTTTTTTATGGAATTGAAGGATTGAATGGCCATGTTCACGTCTTATAGGTTAGTTGTATTAACTCTAATTTTATGAAGTTTTGATAAGGCATATTGGGATCAAACGTATCCAGGGCACAATTGAATCGTGTGAAATATTACAATCGACATTTCCACCTCACATATAAAATTATCTCGTTGAGTTGAATTCCAGAAGAACTGTTAATATTGTGTTATGATTTGAAAGCATTAAGCATCACGAGGGTGATGAATTAGTGTATTATTTTTCGATATGAAGCAACTTTTCTTTCGTGAATACATAATGGATGATACAGCTATATACAATACATTGGAAAAGGAATTATTGAAAATACGTTGGTAAATGGCAATTTCAGGACTTTGTGAGAAATATTGTTATACACTTTTCATTTCATTACAAAATGGAATAATCAACTTGGGAAATATTCAACTTGAAGGCAACATATATACAGTTGCATTTGAATTGAATATCATTATCGAATAAAAATTGATTTCTCTATCGGTAATTCGAATGAAGAATACGCCAAACAAAGAGACATAATGAGCATATACATAGTCTTTCAGACGAGTTCACATTCCTCCGTAAAACATACCAAATCCGGAAGCTCTTCATAGAGATATATCAGATATGGCTATTAAAAAAAACAATACATAAAATAACTTTGAAATAGTATTGATTTGTTTTGAAAATATGTATAGGGTGTTCATAAAAACAGATGTGGATTTATCTCCGACGGGAAGATAAAATTTTCTCTCTATCTTCCATCGTTCAACATAACCTCTTGGGAGGTACTCATGTTAAAAACGGAAATGTTCTCAATTGAATATTGAATAGGCATTAAATTGAGAGAAGACAATTTGTATTTTCGATTTCATTACTGTATCATCACTTCCACCCGTTGATAGTGGAATTATTCTTTTCGAACATGTTGATATTGAAACACAGTTAATTAACCTGTACTATAATAGTAGTTAATGTAACAAGTATGTAAAATGAGGCTTTTGCGGACGAATATTTCTGGTATATTTCCGCACTCGACTGCCATGGAGGCGAAACGGAGTTTAGTCTACCAGGCGAGTGCTATAATAGTTCCACTATATGACTTTCCCATCTTTTGGAATATTTGTACTTGTGATCCCTTTTTCTATGTTGGGTTTAAGAACTGCCTTTTTCGTGTCTATTTCTGTGCCTATTTTTATGACTATTTCCCCAAATGACTGGCACTACTACACCGTGCTTTTCTAATGATTGATTTAGGCAGTAATTTCAGAGCTGCAAACCCAAACAAAATTGACATTTACCTCAGATGATTAAGTAATTTAGTATACCTGGAATTTGTTTAAAATTTGTCCTTACCTGTTACTAGATTTTTTCTTCTTTTCTGTCATACTGACCAAAACGAAAACTATGTGATTAATTTCATTAATTTGTTGGTTATGTCAAGTCCAAGAGATAATCACTGTGTTGGCAAACCTGACGAACCTCCTTGAAATACCTTCGATTCAAGGGGCAAAATAGAACTAGTCCTATTTATTTTTATGCCTGAAAAAGTCAACAAAATAGTCTCGTGCGCATGCGTATTTGTGTTGAATTTCAGCCACCGGCAGTCAGGCAGACAAATAGGCATGAAGAAGGCATAGTCTAAAAAGGGTACATGGGAAATTTGTACATAGTAACCTTCCTTAGTAGCTGACAAGTGTGTAACACTGCGGCCAGATGTTAGTCCCGGTGAGCGAAGCGGGGGCGGGCTGTCAAACATTTTTTCAGAGCGCTCAGATAACTCTAAACACTTATTAATTCAAGTTATCCTAGTAGGTCATGTGAATGAGCTTTGGCTTTTGAAGTACAAGGACCCGGGTTCGATCCCGGGCTGGATCAATCATTTTTTTCAATTTTATATTACACTGAAATCAACCACGAAAGTTCAGAACATATAACCTCAGAACATTCACTCTCACAACCCCTCAAAACACAAAAGAGCATTTTCACAGAGCATGACTTGCCCCGCAGCGGCCGAAGGCTGCTGAAAATTTATCTCCCCGGGACTGATTTCTGGCTGCAGTACTACACGCTTGTGGAAGGTTTCTTTATAAAAATTTTCCTTGGAAATTATAATTTTTAATTTACGTAGCCCGCTCTCTGTCTATTACAGATTCGACATTTTTATTTTCAGGTTGGGTTAACATTTTTCTAGAATGGTGAGTATATTTCATTCAACTTGGATATCCAGTTTGACCTTTTTTACGTTAGATAGTAATCGGTTTGGTTTCCTTCCAGTATGTAAGTATTCAGGTTGCTTCACCTCTATAATCACAAGCCAAAGAAGTGTCTTGTGTTTTCAGGATAGAAGACACTAGAACAATAATTCTTATTTGGACACAACATTGACAGTCAGTCGCTAGAGACAACTGGACTCAACCCTGAATTAATTCGACATAATAACTTGACAACAATGTAAGTAGCAATATAAACACATATCAAGAGATCAGCAAACTGAAATGAATCTTATAACTGAAAAGAAACTGAATAATTATTAAATTGAGGAGAATAGTTCAATGTAATTCTTCAATGTGTATTGAATAACTGTTATCTATAGTTTGCTGAGAAAAACTACCTGCATATTAACCAAAACATTATCAAAACGCAATAATATTGACTTAAAGGCGCACGACCTTTAGCATTTTCTATTCACTCGTAGAAATATTCATGAGAAGTGCTTTTTTTGAAATTCGAATGGACGGCAAGAACAATAGAGCACTGTCAGTGACATAATCTGACATTTGTTAAACATCTGATGAGGGGACAAGCAAAGCTTTTGTCCATTAGAACATGTGTGTCTTTCTTGTGAATTTTCTCCGAAAAAAGATTACCTAAAAAAATATTCTTGACATTGTTGTGATCCTTAGTTCATAGTGAATATTGTGAAGTAAGTGCAAAAGTCTATAGAGGTGTTCAGTTAGAAAATACGTTGTCATCTTAATAATATTAACTCAAAAGTCAGATTTAGACCAGTTTGCCTGAAACTGTTTTGTTTATAAACGTGGTCTGTATTGAAAAGGGAAACATTCTCAATTGAATATTGATAGAGGAAGATAGTGACTAAAGTTTATCTTTCAGTCGCAGATGATTCCACATCTGATTTTATGAACATCCTGTTTATATTTTCAACAAATCAGTGGTCTGTATATTCAGCTAACTGAAGCTGTAACAGAAAAATCAGTCAATGAAAATGGGAAGTAAATTTTCATGGCTGAAAACACACTGGTTTAGAACAGATCCCTTCACGTTATTCTATTCACGTTATTCACTAGAAAATGACGTTCCTTTTGAATCTGCATCACTGAAATGGTCAAATCAAAAGAAAAAAAAAAGAAGTTCCAATTGATCTTATCCAACAAAAACACTGTTCAATGCTCCGCGTTCAGTGACCAAAGAGAAATAGTTCATCTTGCCTTTCATCATGGCCTAATCACTTCAAACACTGTTGAGGATATTGGTTTTTTGGAAGTGTACATTCCAGGAAATAATGACAATTAATGGGTATCCAACATTTTAAATTATACTAATTTTTTCTATGATTGAAATGTATTGTTAAATTTACGTTTATTAAATTTATACTTGGAACTGGTTTTTCCTGTAATAAAAATATTAGTACTGAGTGGTAATTAATATTACTGTTCAACCGGTTTTTGGAGAGCATAGAAATATGGTAAGTTAGGGACAGAGTGATCTAAATCATTGTTTACGGCAAACTGGTTTAAGTCAGACTTATGCCACTTATCTGCAATTAACTATAATACAACAGGATTTGAAAACTCAAATACTCTCTTGAGGTAAAGTCTCTTTTTTGCTCTATCATTGCGTAGAGCCATGATACGAGCTAAAATGACATGTTGAAAACCAATAAATTTAGTAAGTACAACAATTCAATAACGACAAATCGCTTTAAATTAGAAATATTTTTTTAGCAAAATTTACACAATATCAAATATATCAAATGTGAACCGGCTCCACACATTCATGTATTTGGCAATTACACGTATAATTGTCTGTATTTTTTTGTTTATACTTCTTGTATGCCAAATCTACATCCCCATATTTGCCAATTTATGTATAGGTTTATATGACGCGTGATGCACAAATATTCATGAAAACAAAGTTTTTAAGATGGAAGTGGAGAGGAGTTCAGCTTAATCTATACAGTGCTAGTCAAAAGTCCCCTCCCCCCCTCGTATCTTTTGAACGGGTATACTTATAATAATGAAATTTGGAGGGTGGAAATAAACGGATGTAGGCTTCTCAACTGGTCATAACAGGTGACGCAATAGTCATAAATGACGTCACAAGGTCACTGTGACCAATAATTTTAAATGGGACCCTATGGCAAGTGACAGCTCGTTTGAAAGGTATTGAAAATACCTATTCAGTCATACCAATTTTGTTTGGGTTTCGGCTGATTTTGATTGATAAATTGAAGAAATACGAAAATTATAGTTTCGCATTTAATTAATAAAGATTTAAGAACCAGTTCTTATAATAAGTGTTCAAAATGTGCTCCATCTACTTCCTGGCAGTAAAGCATTCTATTGCTAAACTCTTGTCGTACTCGTCCCAGTGTGTCAGCGGAAATTGCCCTACATTCTTCAACAATTCGTTGTTTCAGAATGGCAATACTGTCAGGTGCTGTAGCGTAAACCTTAGATTTCAAGTACCCCCATAGAAAAAAATCTAATGGTGTAAGGTCCGGTGACCGAGCTGGCCATTCGATCGAACCTCGTCGTCCAATCCATCTACCACGATATTCTTCATCTAGGTAACGTCTTACTGCACCGTAATAGTGTGCAGGAGCACCATCTTGTTGAAACGTTATTTCCAAGTTGTCGAATTCATCTGGATTATCTTCTAGAATTTCAAGAATTAACGCCTCAATATCATTTTGTAACATCTCCAGATACAATTCACCGGTTAAGTTAGCATTGAGAAAAAGAGGCCCAACTATGTGGTTTCCCAAAATACCTGCCCAAACATTTACTTTTCTGGAAATTGAGTATGTTTTTCACGAAAGATGTGAGGATTTGTGTCACTCCAATACCTCACATTTTGAGTGTTAACATTTCCATTGAGAAAGAAAGTACTTTCGTCACTAAAACAAATTGTCTGTATGTAGCCTGGTTGTTGGTTCATTTTATTGGACATAGTTTCACAGAATTCTAGTCTTCGATCGGGGTCATCATCTGAAAGTTGGTGCACCATTTTTAATTTGTATGGATGAAATTTGTTTTTAGCCAACACCCTATGTACTGTCCTTTGACTGACTCCACAGATAGACGCAACTTGGGCTGTGGAAGAAGTAGGGTTCACTACCATTTCTCCAATTATGTCAATTTTTTTGTCATCACTAATTGTTGGTCGACCAGATCGTTTGGCATCTTGAACACTACCTGATGCTTCAAACTTCCGAAGAAGCTCCCTCAAATAAACCCTCGATATAGGGCGATCGGGGTACCTCTCATTAAACAGTCGTTCCGCTGCATGGAAATTGTTTCTACATTCACCAATTATTAAGATAGCTGCTACTTTGTCGGCTACAGTACGTACCATTTTGCCTATGTAAACACTTGAACGTCTCGTTAAACAATAGCTTAGGTAAATTTTCAAGGTATAAACACTTTTGACAAGTAGAGAATTCAAAAACGTCAACCTTTTTGACAATTAACTAGAGGCGTACTTTAAAATCTTTATTAATTAAATGCGAAACTATAATTTTCGTATTTCTTCAATTTATCAATCAAAATCAGCCGAAACCCAAACAAAATTGGTATGACTGAATAGGTATTTTCAATACCTTTCAAACGAGCTGTCACTTGCCATAGGGTCCCATTTAAAATTATTGGTCACAGTGGCCTTGTGACGTCATTTATGACTATTGCGTCACCTGTTATCACCAGTTGAGAAGCCTACATCCGTTTATTTCCACCCTCCGAATTTCATTATTATAAGTATACCCGTTCACAAGATACGAGGGGGGAGGGGACTTTTGACTAGCACTGTATAATAAAAATCAATCACGATTCTTTGTAAGCGCAAAACGTGACGACGGCGGTACCGATTTGGCTAATTAAAAAAAAAAAGTTTCAATCAGGACACGGCCTAAGGCTATGTCCATCCATCGCACGAGCGAGCGTCTGGCGATTGTCGGTCGCATCGCGTGTTGATCGCGCGATGAAAATGACCAGTCGTTGTCGGTCCAATCAACACACCATCGCGCGACCACCTAAATGCACAGTTGTTGTTTTCAATGTTCGTGTTTCCATGCTGAAATGTCTTCTGGGAACGAAGATGCAGCATTCATGTTAGGAAATGTGTATTTTTCATCGAAAAAAATTAACCATCGATTACGAGTGGGGGCTATACATTATAGTTGTAATACAGAACTGTCACTTTTTTTAAGATCATTGCTTAAATTAAAATATGAACCAACATGAATCAAAAAATGGCTTAAATTTTTTTGCGACAATTTTTTTTAAATATTATAAATTATGGAAAAAAGTCCGTCTTCTAAAGACACGAAGCATGTTATTATATTTTGTAGGAAACATTATCACTGAAAATAAAAAGGTTTGTTTTTGTTTACCTAAGTGTTTTAATAATTACAAAAGTAAATAATTTGTGATTTGTTTATTTCATGTGGAATCGTCCGCAACTGGAAGATAAATTTTAGTAACTATCTTCCATCATTCAAGATAACCTCTTGGGAGGTATTCATGTTGAGAAGGGAAATATTTCCAATTGAATACTGAATAGAAAAAAAATCTGAGAATTTAATAAACTACGACGATAATGAAGTAATTTTTTGTAATATCCAAGAGAAAACAACTACAACATCACAACATTAATAATTTGTATATTTTATTAAAAAAAAAACAATACTAGACATATGGAAAATATAAAATTAATCAACAAAGCATGTTATTTGTGTTTTATGTTCAAAGTGACGAATTATGTGGGGTTGATCAATCTGATTCCTTCAGTTTTTCTGCCACGCTGTTCCACACTTGATTAGTTTTTGATCCATTTTTGTAACTACCCATAAAATTGGGTTAGTTCTTCAAAATCCATATTAAGAAGAGTCGGATAGTGCAATCAAAAACAAACCAGTTTGTTTTTAAGCGATTAGGCGTTGCTATGTCGCGTTGACTGCTCGACGTGGGTAACCAATCAGGACACATCCCTTTTAAGTATAGGTTTGTTCTTAAAGCGAAGGAGCGATGTACGCGACGCGATTACAAAACAAACCAATGCGATCGTCGTCTTCCATCACGCGAACACATTATATATATATATATATATATATATATATATATATATATATATAGTCTATAGATATCGATCAAAATTGACAATGATGGAAATAAACATTTCCGAAAGCTTAAAGAGTTCACTTTTTCATTGCTGCTTACCCCAATATCCCTAGTTTTATATATAATAATACGGGAAAATGGTATAACAGGAAAACTGGATAACGGAATAACTGGAAAACGGGATAACGCGAAAACAGGATAACGGGATGAACAGGATAACGGAATAACGGGAAAACACGAGATAAGAAAAAACGGGATAAGGGAAAAAAAAATTAAAAAAGGAAGGGAAAAATGATGGAATAACGGAAAAACGGGACAAGGGGAGAACGGGAAAACTGGATAACAGGAAGCAGGCAGAGTCAAAAGCTCAATCTGAATGGAAGAACACGAAGAAATATATAGGAAAAAAAAATTCTACGCGGACGAGAGTTTTCAAGAAAAAAAAATCAGGAAATATAGAAAATTGGACAGGACAACGTCCGTCGGGTCAGCTAGTTAATGTTAAAACAGAAGAAAAAAACTGCACCACCACCTCTTTTTGAAGTGTTTTTTACCTTTGCAAGGTATTGCCGGAATCTAGCTATCAAATATTCTTTCTGTTCAAACATCAGTGGTTAATTGTTTTTGTGTCCTGTTCCAAGGCCAAAAACCTCGTTACTGTTCTTGTGAAGCGGATGCGACGCATTCCAAATTACAGGTTAATTTTTATATAAATTAAAAATGTCTTTGTCCTTGTCGTTTTGTTGGACGTTAATTTTTGACACACTAAACGTATTTAACGTACTGATACTAACTGACCACGCCGTATGAATATGTGGATCAGACAGGAATTTTCTTGTTTTTCAAATATTTGCCGACTTCGACCGGGAAATCTTTATATTTGCCGAATATATCATTTTGTGTGAATATTTGTCATTAAACACCACACACACTTATTCGTCGGAATGCCAAATATCTAAATATTTGAGACTATTTCCCTCATTATTTTTGAACCAATCAAATGGCCAACATTGTATACAGAGAACCAATCAGATCAGTTTTAAAGTGATAAATGTTTTCTTGCTATTTATTACGGCCTATTTTCCTCATTATTTTGGAACCAAATGGCTGAAATTTCAAACAGAGAACCAATAAGATCAGTTTTATAGTGATGAAACGTCTTCTTGCTGTTTTAGACTGATAAATTAACTCCTATATAAAATGTGTCATTTAAAGATGACTGTTTTGTCATTTCAACAGCGATAAAAAAGGTGCATCGTTTTTTATCACCGATGAAAACGCCTGTTCTTCTCAAGCGTCTACATCTAGTATGCTTACGTCACTTCAATGTCTGCCCTGTCAGTTTTTTAAGTATTGTTGATAATTGATACTGAAACATTACAACATGAGTCGTTTTGGGGAAGTTTCGACTCAACAAATAACAAAACATATAAGAAAAAGCAATCCCGCAATCCACAAAAAATACTAAAGCGTCAATATGGAGACAATTTATGGAGTTTTGTCAAGTACGAAATTACGAACTGTCGAAAATAACTCCGTTACAAAAAGTAGCAGATATATTAAAGGATTGGGCCTATAATATGAAAAAGAGGAATGGAGAAGATTATAAAGAATACGCAGTTAAATCAATTTGGAATTCAACTGCGAAGATGATACAAGAAAAATATTTCAATGAATACAATATTAAATTTGATCCTTTTGCCGACATAACTTTCAAAGAAGCTCGTGATGCAATAAATAGTAAACGGAAAGAATTACAAGTTATTCCAGAGAAAATAAAAGTAAGTTCTGTAGCATTGAACAAGAAAGATATAGTAAAAATGGCAAAATTGTGGAATATAGACAACCCAGAGGGATTACAAAAAAGTTTCTTTCATATAGCTTCTTATGAATTAGCTTGGAGGGGGAGAAGAGCTGCAAACTGTAAAATTTACCATTTTAAAGAAGAAAAAAATCAAGATGGAACTTTAACAAGAAGAAAAAATTGGCAGACAGCAAATGGATAACAAAAAATGGAATGGATGAAGGTATTTGTCCCGTTGCATTGTTAAAATTACTGTTACAAAAGAGAAATGAAAACATAACATCTGAACGACTTTTTTTAACTCCAAATCCCTTTTGGAAAAACCAAAATTCTAAAGGTTGGTACAAAAATGTTCCACTGGGTATTAATACGATTTCTACTTGGACAAAATATTCTGCAACTAAAATTGGACTCGAAATAATAAAATTACCAATCATTCGAACCGTGCTAGTACAGTTTCCCAGTTAGCCAAAGCAGGAGTAAGTGACCAACAACTTATAAAGATAACGGGACACTCATCATCATCTTCTATTAAACCCTACCTCCAAATTGATCCTGAACATCACGAAAATCTTATTGGTTCCTTACGAGCCTCGAGTGAGAAAAATCAAAATTAATATCCTACATGTGTGAATACCAGAGAAGAAAATTTTGAAATCAGTACACCAAACCAAACAATTTATAACAATTGTGTATTTAATAACTATTCATTTAAATAATTTAATTGTATCAATAAAGATGATTATTGTTGTTGTTCATTTATATATTCGGTCGTTGATTTATCTTACCAAAAAACACTCGAGCTTTTCTTTCAAGGATAAATTTCTTTTTAACTTAAAATTTTTCCATCAGTAATTTTGCTTGAAAAACTGACATTTGACAAAATCACTCGACCTTCGGTCTCGCGATTTTGTCATGTCAGATTTTCTCGTAAAATTACTGATTGGCAAAATTATTTCGTTACAAAAAGAAATTTATCCGATAAAAAAAAAGTACTTGTGTTTTTACTGTTGATAAAACTTCTCGCTGTTCTATACTGATGTAACAACCAGTAGATTCGATATTGTTCTGCGATAAAACGACACTATGTCCTGTCATTATTTATGTCAACACATTCATATATTATATATGATTCACTTCCGAGGAAACAGGAAATGCAAAATTGATTAAATAAGGGATTTTGAGCTCACTTCGTACAGATATTTCAAATTGGAATTCAAATATATACATTTTTCAGCCTGTTAAATGAACCAAGTAAGACAGTGAATGATATAATTCTCATATTCTCAGATAATCACTAAATGTTGTGGAATAGTGGTTATGTAACCAGACTGTCCGTTGCGGTTTGTACTTGATGGGTGACCGCTTGGGAACCGCGTGCCATCGTTGCCTTTTTGCAATTTTTCTAATGATCATAGACTAAATTTGAATCTATTCAATAAATATTTTGATAATCAATGAGAACCACTTTTGAACATACCTTTTTTTCCAGTCTGTCACGCGAATGGTTCGGATTTGATTCCTAGCAGTGTTTTTTTTTGTCAAAATCAGTTCCAGCTACAATAATATTTTATTTCATAGTAAAAAAAAACAATTTTTTAAAGTTTTTGAGTGAGTTTAAGAGCAGTAAATAATCAGAATGAATGAATGAATCTGTAAAACGATTCCTTCGATTTTGGAACGAGAAAAATTGTTGTAACTTTCCACGTTGAAAATTCTAATGAGCATTAATTCTGGTAGTTTTATTCAGTTTTAAATGTGATCCAGGAAACATGCTCATCAAATATCATTCGTGCTAGAATTTTTGCTCAAATACGGTAGTGGAGGAAGAAGTACAATAAAACTCAAAGGAAACATCAGTACAGCCAGAAAAAGAAGTTCTCACAATAAGGAAACATGCATAGCGGAAGCACTGAGGATAATGTCTGGCGATGCTTCAATACTGACTAACTGCAGGAACGATGAAAGAATCAAACTGTTCATCTGCTATGAATGATGGGGTAGTAGCCATCTAGCCAAAGACTGCTCCGAACCAGAAAAGTCTTGAATGTGCAGTAACTGTGACAAGACGGATCATAAACGTAAAGACTATACTAATAATACGCACTGTCCAGTATGCAACCAAGACGTCCTCAAGCCAGTAATAATTATAACAGGGATGCCCATTACACCGGTGAGAAGGAAATAAAGCCACTGGACTTCTGAACACTAAACTGGCGAAAATTCTACAAATAAACATGGTAACAATTATATCAAGTGAGCACACAAAGAGGCTTTTAAAAAGAAACAACTGGCACTCATATGAGAATATGCAGAATATGTGTAAAGAGTATGTTGGAAAAGTAGAAGACAGAGGGCGCGGACATATTTTTTTATGGATAGAATACTGTGGGATATATATGTTGAGATTGAATCACCCTTTATATATAGAAGTTTCAATTATTATTATTAGACAGATATGAATTTAGTACTTTTGTGACGTTGTCAAAATATAGCGATTTTTAAAAGTTGGATTTATCTATTATTCAAGTAAAGGTCCCTCAATTACATTGAATTCTTACTATTTTCAACATTGGGCGACCGTGACCGGACAGAAAATGGAGAATTTCAATCGTCTAAAGAAAGAAAGGGACCAGCTCAGACGAAACTTCAACAAGACTTGCGAGGAGTTAAAAAGTATGTTGAAGGATAAACAAGTTAGAAAAGAAGATGTTACAGCTCGCCTGAATCAATTAGAAGACAAAGGTGATCGTCTTTTTGCCTTGGTTGAGAAGGTTCATGATGCAATATTTTCATCCAGTGGTGATATTCAAGATGAAGAATTTGAACAAGAATGTGAGACTGTCGAAGATCAACTCATCAAATATAAGTCCGAAGGTTATTATTTCCTGAATGAAGTGAAAGCAATAGACGTTTCCAGTTCCAGGTCTACAGGAGGAGTCAATTCGAGGAGACAAACTGGAGTTGAAGAAATTTGATGGTGAAGTTAAGAATTGGATCGGTTTTTGGGGTCAGTTCAAGAAAATTGACGAGGATGAGGATATCGACAGAGAAGATAAGTTTCAATACTTAATACAGGCCACTGAAGTCGGAAGCGTAGCACGAGAACTTGTCGAAAGTTTTCCACCGTCTGGAGATAATTATGGAAAAGCCATCAAACAGTTGGAGGGCAGGTTTGCAAGGGACGAATTTCTCATAGAGGTTTATGTAAGAGAACTATTGAACCTCGTACTGGAACAATCCATGAAAAATAAACCAGGTATGTCATTATCCAGTTTATTTGATAAACTAAAGACACAACTCAGAGCTCTAGAGTCTTTAGGCGTAACTTGTGATAAGTATGCAGCAATGCTCTACCCTCTAGTTGAATCTGCGCTAACAGAAGATGTCCTCAAAGTTTGGGAGAGATACAGAACTTCAATTGTTAAAGAAAAAATCAATGAGCAAGAAGGAGGTGATAAAGTAGAAAATAAATCCACTAATCATTTGAATCTGTTATTAGATTTTTTGAAAGCGGAGGTGGAGAGTGAGGAACGAATCAACCTAGCACGCACGAGTTTTGGACAAGGAAAAGAAACCCAAAGGAACGTCAAACCAGGAAAGGAGGCCGGGAACGAAAAAGGAAAGTTATACAGTACAAGTAAGATGAAAGAGCAGAATGAGCTATATACAGCAGCAACAATTTTCACATCTCATGAGAAATTTGGTAAGAAAACTCTGAATTGTTTATTCTGCGATAAGTCACATTCGAGTCAAGACTGTATGAGAGCACAAAAACTCACATTCGAAGAGAAAAAAGATTTCATTTTGAAGAAAATTTGTTGTTTTGGATGTTTGAAACCCAATCATAACATATAAAAGTGTAGAAATTTCATCAAATGCCTCATATGCAGTAAAAAACATTTTCCCATCATGTGCCCAGATTTGCAAGCAAACAAACAAGTTGAGAATGAGAATAACAGTAGCAGTCGTAGGTTGGTATCTGAGGACGTTGGGAATGTGCTCACAAGTAATAAGTAATATTAATAGTACCACTGATACATTGTTGCAAACTATCCTTGTTCGTCTTGTCAATAATAATAAAACAAAAATTGTAAGGGCTTTATTGGACTCTGCTTCTCAGAGGTCATATTTATTAACGAAACATGTCACAGAAATGGGTTTCACAAAGATTGGTGAAGAAACTATTATACAGGGTGCTTTTGGGGGTTCTGAGTCGTCTCCACAGATACATGGTATTTATGATATTTCTATACAAAGTTTGGATAGTTCGGACCATAGACAAATTAAAAATAAAGAGACTGTTTGAAACATTGGCGATCTTGACCACCAAGTTTTTGGTACGGCCAGTCGCGCATGGAGGCGCTGCCCGCAATCAACAGACGACTGACATGATAATTTTCCAATTTCGACATTTGTCAGAAGATGACAAACCACGTAATAATTTCAGAATAATTCTACTGTTTAATTGTCATCGAAAAATTAATTATAGAAATTATACTATGGACTTGAATTATGAACCCAACGTCGAAAATGGAATGTTTTGTTATTCGAGTTGACGCTGAAATTCCTCGAAATATTCTTTCACAAGGTAAAATATAAGCTGCTTTTCACAAACTGATACTTATTTCCATCCATCAGTTGCAGAAATTTTTTCACAAACTGATATATTTCCGTCCATCAGTTTCCATTTCCTATCACCATTTGAGGAAGTACGAAGATTATCATCAAACTGGAGTATTTGTTAGGTATACCTACTCACTTATTTTCATCCATCAGTTGCAGAAATTTTTTCACAAACTGATATATTTCCGTCCATCAGTTTCCATTTCCTATCACCATTTGAGGAAGTACGAAGATTATCATCAAACTGGAGTATTTGTTAGGTATACCTACTCGTTCTCCTTTGTGCTAATAAATGAACAAAATTATTGAAGGTTTGTTGTAAATTTTGGTTTTTATTTTGGTTGATTTGATGATAAGACTGAAGAATATTTTTAATTTTGTTTTGTCTGTAGTTTTATTATTGTTTTGTCTGTAGTTGTACCTTGTCCTAGATACAATAAAATGTGTTTTTATAGTTATTATTCTTGTTTTATAAGATCTTTAATTTTGTTCTTGATATCATTAAATAAAGATTTACTTTGAAACTTTATTTCAACCACGAACGAACTAACAGATTCTACGAATCGATTACTGTATATATTTTATTAGTGATCGATTTGCCATTCCTGTATTTCATATGATACAACCATTCATATGGAATACAAGAATGGCAAATCGATCACTTATAAAATATATATCATCAATCATATAAAAGTAACACATTTGAAAAACCCGCCCTATTTCAATCGGTCTTACCAACTGTATTTAGTTCGGCCAGTTGCGTGATATGTCGCCACTGTCTAAACGTGGTGCCAACTTTTACTGCAGGTTTGACAACTCTCTTTATTTTTAGTTTCTCTATGGTTCGGACTTATATTTGATGAGTTGTTCTCTGTAGGCTTCGACAGTCTCACATTCTTGTTCAAATTCTTCATCTTGAATGTCACCACTGAAGGAAAATATTGCATCATGAACCTTCTCATCCAAGGCGAAAAGACGATCACCTTTGTCTTCTAATTGATTCAGGCGAGCTGTAACATCTTCTCTTCTAACTTGTTTATCCTTCAACATACTTTTTAACTCCTCGCAAGTCTTGTTGAAGTTTCGTCTGAGCTGGTCCCTTTCTTTCTTTAGACGATTGAAATTATCCATTTTTGTCCTGTCACGGTCGCCAAATGTTGAAAATAGTAAGAATTCAATGTAATTGAGGGACCTTTACTTGAATAATGGACAAAAAGTTGATGAAAATATAGTTGCTCTTGAAACACGTTTGGGTTGGACTGTAATAGGAAAGCAATATAGTAATTCCAACGTTTTGACCCCAATTTCTTGTTTGAGTCAATCTACTATTTCTGAGTTATGGTCATTGGATACTTTGGGTATAAAAGATCCAATCGAGGTGAAGAATGAAGATAAGATACAGACCGAGGTTATGGAACATTTCAAAACAACAATATCAATAAATCATGACGGTAGATATGAGGTATGTCTTCCTTGGATCGAAGGGCATCCGGAACTTCATAATAATTCCAATTCATCAGTAAAAAGACTAGATAATATCACGAAAACACCATCAGCATCAAAAATCACTGCTTGCTTTTTTCTGGTCACGGCACACTACTACCATTTTCATTTCCCAGTATAACAAATCGAAATAGGTAATATTACCCCATTGAAATGATCTGATTGAAAAATCAAATCAATCTGGAATGATTCGCTTCAAAATGTTCATACTTCTGGAGATACAGCTGAAACTTGATTTTTTTTCTAACTCTCAGATGATGCAATTCAGATTTAGCAAAGACTAAAAAATATCTCAGAAAAATTTGGAAATAGGTTTGAGTCATACTCGAAAAAACGTCCATTAGCAATTATTTTTCAGATCATCCTGTATATATCATTTCAGTTCCAGATTCTACTCCCTAATCTGACTTTTTTTTTCGAGTATGACTCATATCTATTTCTGAACTTTCCTGAGATATTTTTCCAATTAATTCAAGTTGGTCCCATTTTGGTAGCAAAACAATTACAAAATAATCATTATTCAATAAACGGTAGAGATAGGTATACGACATATTCAGTAATAGTTATTTGTATTCGTCAGTAGAATCCAAAAACAGAATTAAATACTGGGTGTTCCATTTGAAATTCGAGAGTTGATATTAGTTACAAGTACATGTGGCAACACTGCAAACGTGAAAAAGAGAGATCGCAGTCTCTTATCGTGGGATACAAAATTTCTAGTATTTATATATCAGATCTCCAGAATCGACCAATAGGCTATCGAGTTTGGAAATCCCTGTAAATTAATCATTCTTTAAACAATCTGTTCGTCATCTTAACATTCATATACTTCAATACACAACAGAACCTTCTGCATGTTATTGCTATAATTTGATCACATTAAACAATTTCGTTTCGTTTGAATAGTTATTGCTTTCCATTTTGATTCTTTTCTGATAAAATTTTTGGTAATGAATGCGCGAACATTTATTATTGATGCACTAATTGTCGAATTTTCATAAAGACCCATTCCATGACATTCAATACAAAATATGGCAAAATAATCTGATATTTATAGAAACTTGCTTTTATTTCGGAAACCAGACTATTTAAGTATAGGAACATGATACATCATTTGAAAAGAACTTTAATTGTCTTTCAGGATATTTGATGATATACAGGGTGTTCCATTTTAAAAAATGTACTTTTCACCATTTTTTAATGTATCGGAAAAATCACAAATTTTGAAACACCCTGTATAGTGAAGAACAAATTCCCTTAGACATAACTGATGCACATAACATTGGCAAAATACACCAAAAATCAAAGATAATAAATCCGCAAATCGCACTCCTCAAAATTTCCAGGCAAAATGTTTTCTGGAAAATTTCAAAAACATTTGAGCGATAAAACTTAGCACTTATGATTTTACCCTCGACAAATTTCCAGGCAAAATGTTTTCTGGAAAATTTCAAAAACATTTGAGCGATAAAGCTTAGCACTTATGATTTTACCCTCGACAAATACCCGAGCCAGCTTTAGTTTTTGTGATTTAACCACTTTGCCTTTCACCCGTCCAAATATTAAACGAGGTTGTGTAATGCCAAAATTATAAACGTTGGCTTAAATAGTAAAATTTTCAACCCTGCGCACCCCTATTCCTGGACACAGAGTGTACATACGGAAAACACCGAACGTATGTCGTGACTACCTTCGATCCCACCGTTCTTTCATGGCAGTTCACGGAACAAAACTTAGTCCGATCGCAACAGCCTTGAGCGTGTGAATGCTACGCTCACATCCGAGTTGCCGGTAATTTAAAAATGTTTATGTACAAAAACAATCAATTCTAACCTAGTTTTCTGGTATCATTCGATACTCGATCACTTTCAGCAACATTTGCGGGACAATTATCGATATTGTGGATTTTATTTAGTAGATAGGAAAATGTGGTGACATTTACAAACAGTGTTGAATGTTTACAAGGCAATATAAATATTCAAATTTGTGATAATGTGCAATGTGTTTACTCACATGTGATCTGAGTTCACTTTCGACTGGCATTTGAGTCAAGGATACTGAATCCAAAAATAAGAGAGGTAAGATTTAGATTGTTTAATTCCATAGTTTAGTGGTTGTTGTGATAACCCCAAACTTGCCCGGGATTTCGCAGTTGTTCAAAGAGTTTGGAGGACTACCTATATCGAAGATTTATTGTTAAATATTATACCTACTCCGGCAATTGTCGCCCGAAGGCAGGCTAGAGAATTATGTATACAGGTTTTTAATTTGATAAGTATATTTGTATCGATTTGTATTCCCTGATAGTGCCACAGGAGAAAGATCTATCTAGGTAACCTCTGGTCATTATCATAATTCTTTAATAACCAGTTCCAATGACTAAAGGTGAATTTATTATATATACATATAGGTAATTTATAATAATCCAGGTACTAGATAGCAGGACCAACAGAGAAGATTTGAAGTGACAATAGATTAATACTGATAAGTAGTGCATAGACCAGGTACCTATAATAGGTTCGTTAACCTTATTCTTATTGATCAAATGCACAATAACATGTACATGATAAATAACCTTATCTTCATGTTTTACTCTTTTGTGTACTTTTGGTCTAAGTACGAAATATAAAACTTTCTCATGATTGTCTCTTGATCATCTGACTGAAATGAACTCGGAAATGCCGGCGAAAAGCATAAAAAAATAAACAAATACCTAGGTACCTACCTACCTACCGACTGCATGGTTCAGTTCAGAGCCAGGTGCAACTTGAAAACGCAATGTTGCCGGTTGTGATTGATGTTTGAATGAATGTTTTGAATTGAAAAATATAAACATTGCCTCAAAATATACTTTTCTTGGACCACTATATTTATTTAAAGTTGTATGTTTCCCGTTTTTTTGGATGCCTATACTTTCATTAATTTTTGTTTCTTTTGTGACATACTCATATGAAATGGAAAATACCTAATACCTACCAGGAATAAGTTTGTTATGGAAATAACGTATTGCATCCTGTGAAGCTTTCTGGCCATTTAAAAATAAAAAAGACTATTTTTTATAAAAAAACGATAACATAAGATGATTAATACATTTGGGAAAAACGAGGTACCGGCAATACAAGATTGATAGTACAACAAAAAACTGGCTGGCAACCGTTTTATACATACTTTCATTCATTATGTGAGATGGTTCTCATTCTTCATAATCTCGTTGATTTTTTCAAGGAAGATCAAAAATTCATTTAGTTAGCCTACTTTGATACCGAATTATTTCAACAAAGTTCAGGGAGCTTTTTTCAGAATTAGTAATAGAAAAAGAAAACTCTTAAGGTTAAGGGTATGTATATATATATTTTTTTCTTTAGTTTTTTGACCACATATATATTTTCTTCAATTTCTCGGAATATAGGTCTGATTCAGTCAATTCATATAATTTCTCTTAACTACGTTTCGACATGGTATTTGTCATCATCAGGTTAAAACAAAATTATTTTAATTGAATTCTGCGTTTAAATCGTACGAACGTTATTGTAGGTGACCTACAATACAACACAAAAACGTTCGTACGATGCGAACGCAGAATTCAAATAATATAATTTTGTTTTAACCTGATGACTGATGATGACAAATACCGTGTCGAAATGTAGTTAAGAGAAATTATATGAATTGACTCAATCAGACCTTTATTCCGAGAAATTGAATAAAATATATATATATATATATATATATATTATATATATATATATATATATATATATATATATATATATAAGTTGGTGCATGTGCTATAATCATATTAGGTGCACTTGCAAGTCAAACTGCATACTGGGTAGGTCAAAAAATATAAAAATTGTAGAAGAGTAAAGTACCTTATTTCATAAAAGTCAGCAAAATGTATATATTAAGAAAAGTTCTTCAGAATGAAAAGTTATGTCTAAATACCATCACCATCACGGCCTCCCAAGAATTGTTTTTTTTTTTAAACATGACTCAAGTAGGTAGGTAGGTACTTAATATATTTTCAACAAATTTTTTTTAAATTCACCCCAATCACTTTCATGTATCAATCAAAATCAAATAAATTTCACATAACTATGTTCAAATTCAAGCATATTTGTAAAATTAACTACATTTTTTATGGAATCGCAAACTTCATGTTTGTTGCAACGATATTAAACACAACTTTGAAATTTTACAAAAAATATTTAAAACGGTAGTAATAATAATATGTATATTAAAAAAAACAATTTTTTTATTTTAAATGTTTATTAAAAAACTGTACAAATTAATCGACAAACATAAAATCCTACTAAACTAATCGCGGACACCCACGCAAAAAACAAAAGAGGGTTAAAAGTAAACATCAATATTAGTATACTTATTAGTTAATATTAACAAAACAATGTATGCACTAAACGCACTCAAATCTCAAAAGCAATAAACCAATGTTTTTAAACGCATTTGAACGTGGTGCCCGATGGTTTTGCAAATTTTTATCAGCTTATTTTTATTATAACTTAACAATTAACAAATAAAAATGAATTATAACAGAAAATATTTAAAATGAAATAAAATACTTATGTGTAAAAAAAATTATCGAAGCGTCTCTGATTGTCCACCTTCTCCATCAATGCATCCGATCATAAAATTCACTAAGATTAGATCGCAATACATTTGCAGGAATATTTCTGAAATTACATCGTATCGAATTTTCAAGCTCCTCAACATTATTAAATGGTCGATCCTTGTATTCTTTTTGCTTTAAATATCCCCATAAAAAATCTATTGGGGTGAGATCTGGCGAACGAGGAGGCCACCGTGGATCGGTATTCCGTCCTAACCATTTATCACCAAATTCTCCAATTAAACATTAGGAAACAATTCTAGCGGGAAATCGATCAAGTACATACCATTAATTCATTTCGTTCTTGTAAGCTCGTATTATCAAAAAAATCCTCAGTTCATTTTCCAAAAACTGTAAATTGCTTTCACCATTTAGGTTTTGACGAAAAAAAAAACCGCCCTATTAATTTGTTGATAATAATACCGCACCACACGTTTGTTTTTTGGTAATACTGGTTTTTATTGGCAACGACAAAATTTGGATTTTCGTCCGACCACCACCTACAATTATGGGTAGAGATAACGCCATTTGTTGTGAATGTGAATTCATCCCTAAAAAGAATGTGTCTATGGAAATCACGTTGCCTAGTCGTTCTTGAAATAAACTTTGGCTCATAGACATATTTATTTTTCTGTAGAATCATTTTAACAGAGCCTTTTTTTACACCCGTATAAGCAGAAATTGCTTGGGTGGATCTCCTAGGGTTTTCAACAACTGCCTGAAGTATGAAGTACTTATAATTGATTTTCTTCAGTAAGTACATACAGTTTTGGTACGTTCATTTTTATATTTACAGTCTAAAGACCCTGTCTGTTTGAAATTAATTAAAATTCTGTTTACAGTTGAATAGTAAACTTGATTGTCTGAATTTTGTCAATAACAAAAAATGGGAAATTATGAATGTTAAAAAAAAGACTTGGGAGGCCATGTTTTGGTATGTAGGCATTTCTCGATAACATTTTGCTGAATTTTATGGAATAAGGGTACTTTACTCATGTACAATTTTTATATTATTTGACCTACCCTGTATGCTGTTTGACTTGCAACGCAGTGCACCTAATATGATTATCGCAAATGCACCAACTTTCGGCAATATTTGTATTTTGATTGTGCAAGTAATTTTAAAAAATTCCCATTTGTTGCACACTTAATTGACCACACTGTATATATATATATATAAAACGAGATAAAGAGAAATTTGTTACGAATCCAAGAGAGCCCACCATCCGCCAACAGCTGTTTCATGGTTTCCCAATCATCAGGACGGCTTGTGGTCTCTCTCAAATTTGTATCAAATATCTCGTAGTGTTAATACCTACCGACGAATTTGAAAGAGACCACAAGCCGCCCTGATGATTGGGAAACCATGAAACAGCTGTTGGCGGATGGTGGGCTCTCTTGGATTCGTAACAAATTTCTCTTTATCTCGTTATTTGTTTTGCGTTACTCTGAACGCACTAGGAGTACGACCATTGGTGTCGTGGGTTGGCCTAGGCTGACATCTGTTGGTGACCTGTTAATGTGCACGAAATTTCGTGCTATTAAAATTCCACGACATTAGGTCTAAGCTTCGCCGCACAGATTATAGGTGTCACTATCTATAATTTGATGCTTTTCATATATATATATATATATATATATATATATATACATATATGCTTCTGTTTTATGAGATTTTCAACACATTGAAATCATATATTATCCAAAAGATTTTTGTCTTACAGCCAAAAACTTACCTAACAATAATTATTGTCGAATGACAAGAACATAATTTTGTAAAATTTGAATTTCCTGAAGCAAAGTTGGAAATTTGCTTTTTTAGTATTTAGCTGAATAATCTTTCAGCATTTGGCTAATCACCACATACTCCTAATTTAAAAAAAAACACATGTATTTGATGAATAATTTTGAAATATTTTTCTTATAGCCGAAAACTGGCAAAGAATTATTTTGTTGCTAATTTACGAATTTTATGAAGCAAAAACAAAACCCCTTTGTAAATGATGAATAATTCGGATTCTTTTTCAACAATACACAAAGTTTTTCAGTCAAAAACGAACTGTTGTTTAACGACAAAAACATAATTGTCGGGCTAATTTTGTATTTATTTTCCTCGACCTAATTTTAAATCAATTGCTTTCAAGAAAACAATTTCTCTAAAATAAAAAAATTAAATTACTTCCATGTTTAATTATTTTGTGGGTGTGTGATAATGCAATGTATTTAAGTAAAAAAAAAGTTTGCTGATGGTGGGATTCGAAAAAAATTGTACTATTAATATAAATCTTGTAAAAAATTAGTATGGATGGAATAATATTGTAATATGTTTAAAAAAAAACGATTGAAATGAGAATTATGGGTATTGTGTATTACCTGTATTTAAACAACGTAGGTCTGTACTTTTTTGCACGCCGTGCAGATTTTTTTTGCACTCTGTTCAAAAATAGACTACTTTTGGCATTTAAAAGTAATAAAAAATTACACATTTTTGACGTAAGTATTGGAAAGAATATTTTAAATAGCAGTTTTGAATTACATTAATGTCATAGGTAATATGTTTCACGGAAAGAAAACATTCTCAATTTAAAATTGTTTTTTTTTGTTTCAAATAGAAAAAATCTATCATAAAAAGTTTTATAATATCTACTTTCCCGCCAATAAGTACACGCTGGACATTGAACATCTGATAAATATTGTAAAAAAACTTACTTACCTACTTGAAAACAAAAGTCTGAAAATGAAAATTTACATTAGAAACATTTTATTCGTGGAGTATGGCATTTGGATCTCTTGGAAAATATGAATAGGATAATCATAAAATCAGATGTGGAATCATTTGGTACTGAAAGATAATATTTAAATGCTATCTCCCATCGTTGAAGATGATATCTTGAACGATGGAATAAGTATAGTGACTAAGTGTATTTTTCAGTCGCAGATGATTCCAAATGTGATTTTTTGGACCTCTTGTTCATATATCAAAAAAAAATTATGATTCTAAATGTTGAAACATTCAGAGTGTATTTTTTCCAGAGTACCTTCCCACCATGTAGACGGGTGTAATATTATCCACAGGCACATATACTGAGAAAAATCTAACTCGACTGCAAAAATCTCTTCTCCTCGTTTATACAATGACATTTTTTAAATGCAGAATTATATTAATATGGTTGATCGTGTATTGGGGAGGAAATATTGAAAAAAAAAATTCGTTCAAACCGCAGTATATAGTTTTTCGTTTGCAGAATAGAATTCAGAAGGTTGAAACACATGATATATGACAGGATTTACCTTCAATTTAAACAAAAATTCCCAATCCACCTCGCCAAAAACCCCTAAAAATGTTAAATGTCACGCGAGCTCATGCCAAATTTCAAGTCAATCGAATACACAAAATTTTGTTGTCGACTGAGAAATTGAAATGACCAACAAGGGTTGTTAAATATTGAGAAAGTTCATTAAATTAACTTTTGTCACTTTTTTACTTTCTACCGAAGAATTTTTCTCGTTCCACATCATTTATATTCATAAAATACCGAGTAAAATACCCAATCAAATTCTGTCCATATTCCTCAATATGTCCTTTTCATCATTCTTATCATCGAATGGGATCATGAACTTGATGTCTGCCTAGTAAGCTGACAGATCTATCGATCTAGTTTACCTTAAATAGGCCATTAAAACAAAAATTCGAAATGGAACATCCCAATCCCGCTTCTAGTTTAACTACTGCTATCGCCGTTTTAACGAAGCTATTTTCTCCTAAGGCCTCTCCATTACCGAGGTGCTAAACGTCATTAGCATAGGTAGCACATAAATTCTCATTTGTCTTCTTTTCGTGTGACAGCTATACACCTTCTATCTGTACTGTTATAGCGCTACGTCTCAATAAAAGCCTTTACAGAGACGCTGATCGAGAGTCCAAGTGGCAATTAGTAGATAACATTTTTCGATAAGGGCGTTCCAAAAAAAATATTGACAAAGCAGCAGCCCATGATACTCAACGATCACCATAGTGGATGAAGCATAGATACAGAAATGAAAGGCTGAGATTTTTAAAAAAATACTTTTGAATCACAGATATAATAAATCTTGTAACTCGTGTCCGATGAGCCTCAGAATCTACAGGATGAGTCAGAATGAGACCAAAAAGCTGATTTCTTATGTCATTTGAGAACAGAAAGTTTCTATCAACATGTGTCGTAACATGCTTCCTGATTGAGATACGGGACGTTGAAACTACTTAAAAAATTGTGTTTTTTACTTTGAAAACCTAATAGAACTATCCGGGCTATTTCCCATATAATAATAATAATAGTAATATTAATAATAAATTTGTCCCATTTCAGGTGTTGGCCGATAATGATTCTAAGATATTTTTAAACTTTCTGTAGGGTGGATGGTGATCACTCAATTGTCCGCATTTACTGTGACGTTGAAATCTAGAAGCTTTTCGTGCGTCGCGAGATAATGGAATATAGTTCGTTTTTTCTGGATTCATTGTTAGTAACTTACTATTAAACAAAAATCCACTCTTGAAGGAAAATCCATGTCGAATTTTGTGTATAGTCAGCGAAAGTACTCAATAATGTTTCCTTCAAAAGAAATTCTGAATAGTTTATATATATATATATTTCTATATATATATATAGAAAATAGAAACCGCCATCCCGGAGTCGCCATTTTGAATAGATAACTTTCTCCTAACAAATACCTCTAGATAACAATGCGGAGAAGTGGTTGAAATGTCATTAGTTTATTATAAAAACTGATTTTCTCAAAGATGTATCATTATACACAATTGATATCTTATAGTGACATTTCACGATTCTTTCGAAATATCGTTTTGGAACACTTATTTCAGGAACATAAAACGCTAATGTTTCAAACACGTCATTAATACACAATCACGTTCAATTTTTTGCACAGCTTCTAATATAATGCATTAGAAGGCTGTGCAAAAAATAGAACGTAATTGTGTATTAACGGATGGCATTCAAATGATAATGCAAGAAAATAACTCTTTTTGTACTGTTATCGCACAAAAATTAAAAGAGCATGTCGCAGAGCATACTTATAGCAATAAAAATAAAATTATGTTTGTGCGTGTGTCTGCCAACCCGTCGCAGAGACTTGCAACTAAACCAACAGAAATATATGTTTTTTTCCACGAATTAACCAGACTATCTGTTATATTTTTCCAAAGTAGAGGTCAATGAACTTAAAAAGTTTATCTTTTTCAAATTTCTGCAAATATTTTCTCACAAATTTATATTTCTAATATAGTTTATAAGATTATGAACATAATATTATATAAGAAACTAGCGGACCCGACAGACGTTGTCCTGTCCAAATTTCTATGTTCCCTAAAATGTTTTTCCCGAAAACTCTCGTCCGCGTAGAATTTCTTTTTTTCTATGTTTTCCTTTATGTTGTTTCATCTAGATTATGCTTTTGACTCCTTCCGCTTCCTGTTGTCCCGTTATCTCGTTTTCCCGTTATCCCATTTTCCTGTTACCCCTTTTTTTCTTTATCCCGTTATCCCCTTATCCTGTCATCCCGTTTTTTCGTTATCCCATTATCCCGTTTTCCTGTTATCCCATTTTTTCTTTATTCCGTTATCCCGTTTTCCCCTTATCTCCTTATCCTGTCATCCCGTTATCCCGTTTTTTCGTTATCCTATTATTCCCGTTATCCCGTTTTCCTTTTCCCTTTTTTATTATCCCTTTTCCTTTTCCCTTATTCCCTTATCCCGTTATCCCGTTTTTTCGTTATCCCGTTATCCAGTTATCTAATTATCCAGTCATCCCGTTCTCCTTTTATCCCATTTTGTCTTTATCCCGTTATCCCGTTTTCCCCTTATCCTGTCATCCTGTTATCCCGTTTTTTCGTTATCCCGTTATCCCGTTTTCCTGTTATCCCGTTTTTTCTATAAAATAAAAAAAATAAAAAATAGGGGTGAAAATTAAGAGTAATATGAATGTTTTTATTCTAAGTCATGACAAAATAAAAATAAAAATCTTGCCAAAAAAATAGGGGTTGATCGAAGAAGGGTGAAAATTTAGGGTTGCATGTATTTTTGAATGCTGTATCATAAAAAAATAAAAACAAAAAATGTAAAAAAAAAAATAAAAATAAAAATTAATTGGTGGACCACCCTTACCATTTAGGGGGATGATTTGTGAATCTAAACCATCCAGGGCGCCACCCAAACGCATACAAAAAAATTCATTCAAATTGGTTCAGTCGTTTATGATACCGACTGCAGCGCCATCTGCCGGGCTGATTTGTGAATCTAAACCATCCAGGGCGCCACCCAAACGCATACAAAAAAAATTCCTTCAAATCGGTCCAGCCGTTTAGGAGGAGTTCAGTGCCACACACGTACAGTATATATATATATATATATATATATATATATATATATATATATATATATAAAGATGAAATGCATAAAGCACACGAAGTCGTCTTCACAAAAGGTTCAATATATATTGAAACACAATTGGTAGACCGACAGGCGAAAAACAACTACTTTCCTAGATTGATATTCACCTGACATTGTCAGGTGAATATCATTCAACGTTCTGCGTGGTATTTGCTAGGAAAGTAGTTGTTTTTCGCCTGTTGGTCTACCAATTGTGTTTCAATTTATATTGAACCATTTGTGAAGACGACTTTGTGTGCTTTATGCATTTCATTTCTTATTTTCTCTCGCTTCATATGGCTTTTTCTTTCATAATATTATATGATGAAAAATATTTCATAACTAATATCAATAAAACAGATAACACGGCGAGAAAGCTGATACCAACAGGGGTCCTCATATAAAAGTGCTTTACAGGACAACCAAAAAGTATGAGTTGTTTGAAAAATATTGAGAGTAATTTACAGCCATTTTCTGTTTTTCACTTAATAGTTGTGGGCTTAAGATGCTCCATCATTTTTGCCAATATTGGTATGAAAATGAATATTTTACAAGCTTTTATTTAGTTTCACCTGTCCCGGTGTCTGTCTGTAATCAAATCTTGCAAGTTAAATTTGACCCACTTCTAGTCAGTCCGATTGATTTGAAATTTGGCAGCTTACATAATTCCGGTGACAGTGCATTATTGAATTTGTTAGGAAAAAAAAACAAAATGGCGGCTTCAATATGGCGGACAATTTTTGTTATGGTCCGATTCTATTCAAAATTGGGGTTTTCGGGGTCAGAGATAATGTTTTTTTTGTCAAAATTCAAAAATAAATCAGATAGAAATTATTAAACTAGTTATTTAACATCATAAATACTAAAAAATAAATAAACAAAAAAAAACAAGCTTTTATTAATTGTTCATTCCTAAAAAGTCAATAATACCAATTATATATAAAAAAAAATTAAGACAAACAAGGCAAATGTACTAAAAAGGAAAAAATAATTTATTTCATTGTTTGATCTAGATTATTATGTGAGTAACAGATTCAAAAGCTTGCCGTGGATACAAGATTTCGAATCTGTTACTCACAAAATAACCTAGATCAAATAATGAAAGAAATTATTTTTTCCTTTTTAGTGCATTTGTATAAAAGCTTGTTTTTAATTTTTTTTTCTATATTTTTTTTCAACAGCTGTTTTTCGAAAGTAAGTCACCGATTTTATTTGTTTAGCGCAATATATATATATATATATATATATATATATATATATATATATACAGATATAATATAGACCATAAACCACCGCTAACAGGTTGGAAAAACGAAAAAAATAAGTTTTCCTAATTTTTAGATAAGCCCTTTACGTTCCACAAAACCGCTGTTTCGTGGTTACCAAAGTTTGGAGAAAATCGCAAAAAAAATATTTTGCTTGATTTAAAAAAAAATCCACTGTAATTCGTTATAAAATGACATTATACACTCGTCTTTCAAGTGTATTATATATAGATATTTCGAAAGCCGTGAGTGGTGATATTCGCAATATTATCTATGAAAACTACCTAAAAACGTACGCAGCACGTATAGTCCATCCAATATCAATTGCAGAAGCTGTTTCTATAGGGAGCAAATAAAAACTCACTTCGCTAACACGAGCGTATATGCGAAGAAACGGAACGAAAAATAATTTGTACTACTTGTATACAGTCTCCGTCGGCACAAAGAGCCCGCTGGTCAACGTGGACTTGAGTGGCTGCTGACTGTTCTGCAACCGATTCGTCTGGGCCAATCAAGTCGGACATCAATGCTTGCAGCTGTGTCTATACGATGGGAGGTCATAAATCACGTGTTATATTTGTGTTTTAATAGCTCTGAAAGATTACAAACCAGTAGCGTCTGTGGTCTTGGTGTGTGCCGATCGAAATACGTTTTAGGATATTAAAATATCTAAATAAAATTAGTTATCTCCGCCACTGCTGCTCACGGGATTTCGCCGCAAGTTTTTTTATGCTTCTGCAATTGATATTGGGAATACTATACGCAAATGGCTTTAGCGGATATCATCTTCAAATTACTGCTGGCGCCTTAAACATTCCGATTCGTCCGCTAAAGCCTCATTTTGCGTACTTGTTACATAAATTACAATTCATTTTGCCCTAATGCACTATAAATTCGTTCCTAAACTCTATGTTAGACAATGGACAAGGTTTTCCAAACATTGTTCCTAAACTCACTTATAGCAGACTGAACTGAGGTAATTCGTAGTTATAGAATTCCTAATCCCACACATACAAATTCCTAGATATGAAAGGGCATTCGAATGCTCGAGTAAACTCTGCATATAAATTCAGTCGATGCAATAATAACTTCATTATTAGTCGGTTTCTGTTGAATCAATAGAACAGTATGATTGTGAAACTGATGTAAGCTCTTCTGACGTCTCGAATTGCCGCTGGTTGTGTCGGCTTGTAGTACTGGAGAAATTGATGTTAGACGCATAACTATATCGGCTATCCCAAACGGAATTGCAATGTCGACGCATTCATGTCAGAGCTGGCAAGTATTTGAATGACATAACTTGAGAAAGTAAAATTATTTTCATTCGTGCTTATATTTGAGTTTTTCCCATGAATGATTTGGATTTGTTATCACTCCTGAGAGAGAGAGAGAGAGAGAGAGAGAGAGTTTATTGGTGCAGCTGATTTTAACAATCTTACACAAGTAAAAAAAAAAGAAAATCGAGGGGGAAACAACCACCCAAAATATGTACCCCTCAATTAAATATCTGATAATGAAAATGAATTTGAAATATATTTGAATAAAACGCACTAATGAAATATTTCAAATATATTTAGGATAATGTACTGAACACGTATTTAAATAATTAAAGTATACTGAAGCTATTTAAAGTACTAGAGATGTATTGAAAATTATCAAAATATACCGAGGGTATGGAAATGTACTTAGATTTGAAATGTAAAGAAAATAAATGGAACTGATTTGTTGAAAATATAAACAGGATGTTCATAAAATCAGATGTGGAATCATCTGCGACTGAAAGATAAACTTTAGTCACTATCTTCACAGAAAAATCTTTCTATCAATATTTAATTGAGAATGTTTCCCTTTTCAACATAAATGGAACATAGTGAATATAAAATTTGGGGTAATTGAGGTAATAAAAACGTGATGGAACTATTGAACTGAAGAAATCAACGATTTTTGTATAATTTACCTTGTGTTTTACAAAAGTACCTAAAGTGTATATCTGTTGGTGATAAATTAAAATGAAAGTTTCCAAGTTATTATATTTCATTCAAAAATCCTTTATTTGAGGATCAGGACAAATAACTAAAAAAATAAAAGTATTCCAAAATGAACATTAATTGATAAATAAAATAAATAATATAATGAATAAAGGTTTAAATGTTAAACTAAAAACAAAAGGCTTGCTGATAAAAAAATAGGACAAATAAATTTCCAATAATTTTCCTAAAAATCCTTTCTTTCCTAAAAACCTTATTCGGAGTACCTATTACGAACATTCCAAAAAACAGTTAGCCAAATCGGTCCAGCCGCTGCTTTTATAAAATAAAAAAACAATGTTACCCCGACCGGGATTCGTTCCAGTGACCTTCTGCTTGGTAATGACTCGATAGTCTTTTTCTTCGCCAAATTTCTTATATACCCGAATTTCCCAATTTCCGGGCAACTTTCCTGATTTTTTTTCATATTAACCATCCTCGGGCATTTATAAACATTAAAAAAAATTAATCCAAATCGGTCCAATTGTTCTCACGTTTTGAGCTTTAGAGCTGAGATTTATTTGCATTATATATTCCTGAAAACTTACCAGGGCAAATAAATTTCCAATAACTTTTCTAAAAAACGTGGGGCGCATGACTTAGGTGAACTATCCATGCTTCAATTATCAATTGCATGTACCCCACGTTTTTCGTTTCAAAGCTTACAACTATTTTCATAGCTATTGAAAATTCCGAGGAAAATTCACAATAAAAAAATTTCAGGACAATATGTGGTTAGGAATGTGTATGGGGATATAAATCTGTATGGGGCTAGGATAAATTATTGTACTTATACTTTTTAGTCCGTTTTATAAACGTGGTAGGTATATTAAAGAAATATTCACATAATTATTTTGTCCGTTTTTTTAAACGTGGTGTGTTGAAAAAAAAATGATTTAAATGATTATTTCATACTTTTTAGTCCGTTTTATAAACGTGATATATTAAAAAAATATTTAAATAATTATTCATTTAATTCAACTCTGTGTCGCTCATTGTCTCTAATAAATTTTCCCTTATCGGTATCCGGATTTTTTGTGTTCTTCGGTGCCTATTTTCTGGAGCTTTAAATTTTTCTTCATCTTTTCCATTTTGATTTCCATTGGTAACTGGATTTTTCTCGTAGGTTTTTTCGGCTCGTTTGGTTTGTTTATCGTCCATGTTTAGATTTCTGATTTTTCTAGACTTCCATTTTTTATATTTTCCCCTTTCTTTTTGATTTTTATGTGTCTTTATCTGTTATATTATATACTTTATGTTTAGCCGATATATTCTCAATTAAAATTTTTTGTTGCAGAATTTCTGTTATTTTGGCAAGAGTGGAAAACTGGATTTCTTTTCCGAATATAGGTTTTCTGATGATGTTTCCTTATTCCCCTTTCCAATCCCCACGTTGTGAATGGTTGGACTCACCAGTTTCTTTTCACTATATTTCCCACTTTGCGCTTTTTCGGATGTTTTTGCGTTAACCTCGACAAGGTCGGATTTTTCATCCTCGGACCCAATGCCGGACTCTCTGGCGTCTGTATTAGGTTTAGTGATGTTAGTATTCATCATTTCGAACAATTTTTCACTGTTATCATGACAGGAAATGCAGAAATTTGCTTTTCCTGTCTTATATGGGGAAAGTAGTATACAATTTCGCAAATTTTCAGCTTCCGCAACTGTGAACTCGAAATTTCACTGTTCTACGTTGTACACTTACTTAGTAAACTGTTTTTATCTATTTCACTTGTCTTCCCACGTTTTAAAACGTCTTTTTTGGATATTCTTTTGTGGCATTTTGTTTTCATTTGTTTCACTTTTGTGTTACACTTGGCACTTCCGCTGGATTCCTCCTTCGGGGGATGATTCAATTAGTCGTGGTTTTTGTGTCTTTTCACTGTTTTAAGAGGAAATAATTGTTACCTTCACATATTTTTTTGATTTTCTAACCTCATTTTCTCCTTTGCGCGATGCCTGTAAGGTCGAGAATCGCGATAGTGTTCATTATCGCGGAACACACTCTAGATCGCAAAACAACGTCCGCTCGTCACCGGTATGGAGAGATTGTGTGATCCTAACCCCATTTTTGAGGTCCATAAAAAAACGGACAGATAGACAAAAAACGAGTTAATATTGTATTGTCATCCAGTTCTGAGCCATTTCCGAAATTCCAAGTCTCTAGCTAATCGGGAAGTCAGTTTAAAATTGATTACAAGATTTGTACCGGACAGACACGAAAGCGAGCTAATGAAAACGGGGTAGGTAAAAATAATAGTAGTTTATGTAACAAGTTCGCAGAGTGAGGCTTTAGCGGACGAATCGGAAGATGATGTCCGCTAAAGCCATTTGCGTACGTGTTGCATACAACATTTTTTAGCTTTCCTACTAAATAGAACATAAATGCTACACATATTTCCTCGCATATATTTTCAATCACCATCTAAACGCTAGTGTCAGGAAGTTGTGCAAAAATCTAGCAAGCGATTGTTTATCAATGACACATTTGTCAAATTCTTGTCAAATATTAGTGTTCATTTTTCATAAATAAACATTCCAAAAGAATATTTCGAAGAAAATGTGTGCTGACACTACGAAATTTCAAGTATTCTATAGTTCATTGCGTCTCCTGAAACGTTTTTAAGACGTTAATTATAAGTTTTCTGAATTAACAAAAATAGTCCACCAGTGTGAAAACAGAAACGGTCGTCGCGCCAGAAATGAAATATTAGTATATGCGCAAGTGTGTCATATGTTATTCCTTCAAAATCTTCCGAAATGAAATAGCAATTGAAATTTTCTACAGGATTATGATGCTGATGATGATGAATGAAAGTTTACACACAAATATGATAAAAATATGATAATAGTGCTTCTAATAAATCATAAGATCACATTTATCAGTGTCTGTTACAATAATATACAAGATGTGACAAAAAGGGCGTATCTGGAAATTTCTTTTCCACAGTATATTCAGAACGAGCTGAGAAAGCATACCTACCCCATTTCGGATTTTGTATATCAATACTCACCCTGGAAACTACCCCCGTATTCAAAAAAATCTCCAGAACAGAGTTAAATCATCGTTTCTGGAAATTTCTTTTTCACTCTATATTCCAGAGTGAGTATTGAGATACAAAATCTGAAATGGGGTAGGCATGCTTTTACAGCTCGTTTTGAATATAGAGTGAAAAAAAATTTCCAGAAAGTGAATTAACTCTGTTCTGGAGATTTTTTTAATACGGGGGTAGTTTCCAGGGTGAATAATGAGATACAAAATCCTGAAATGGGGTAGGTATGCTTTTCCAGCTCGTTTTGAATATATAGTGAAAAATAAATTTCCAGAAACGATGAATTAACTCTGTTCTGAAGATTTTTTCAATACGGAGGTAGTTTCCAGGGTGAATAATGAGATGCAAAATCTGAAATGGGGTAGGCATGCTTTCTCAGCTCATTTTGAATATATAGTGAAAAATACTTTTCCAGAAACGATGAATTAACTCTGTTCTGGAGATTTTTTTGAATACGGGGGTAGTTTCTAGAGTGAGTGAGTGAGATACAAAATCTGAATTGGGGTACGCATGCTTTCTCAGCTCGTTTTGAATATAGAGTAAACAAGAAATTTCCAGAAAACGATGAATCAACTGATGGATATTTTTTTGAATACGGGGTAGTTTCCAGGGTGAGTAATCAGATACAAAACCCGAAATTGGGTAGGTATGCTTTTCTCAGTTGTTTTGAATATAGAGTGAAAAATAAATTTCCAGAAACGATGAATTAACTCTGTTCTGGAGATTTTTTCAATACGGAGGTAGTTTCCAGGGTGAATATTGAGATACAAAATCTGAAATGGGGTAGGTATGCTTTCTCAGCTCATTTTGAATATATAGTGACAAATAAATTTCCAGAAACGATGAATTAATTCTGTTATGGAGATTTTTTTGAATACGGGGGTAGTTTCTAGAGTGAGTATTGAGATACAAAATCTAAAATGGGGTACGCATGCTTTCTCAGCTCGTTTTGAATATAGAGTAAAAAATAAATTTCCTGAAACGATGAATCAACTGATGGAGATTTTTTTAATACGGGGGTAGTTTCTAGGGTGGTGAGGTATGGTTTCTCAGTTCGTTCTGAATATACTGTGTATGTTCTTGTCACAGCCACTGATAAATATGATCTTATGTTTTATTAGAAGCACCATTATCATATTTGTGTGTAAACTTTCTTTCATCAGCATCACCATCATAATACTGTAGAAAATTCCAATTGCTATTTCATTTCGGATGATTTTGAAGGAATAACATATGACACTCTTGCGCATATACTAATATTTCGTTTCTGGCGCGACGACCGTTTCTGTTTTCACACTGGTAAATAGTCCGATAAAGTGCCATGACGACTTCACCGGCTCAGTCCGGTAAAGTGGTATTTTGCGGACTATTTTCAGTATCCAAAGTAGGCATTTTGTGGAGCGTGTACGAAAAAATAATTGCAGACTGAAGTGCATCCCAAATATTTTAAATATATTTGAGGACTGAAAAGGATATTGCAATATTTAAACTGAAATGAAATTCTGAGAATTATATTTTGGTAATGAAAACAATGTTAAACTATAAGTATTTCTTGGGAAAACTGACAAATATTTAAATATTTCAAATATATTGTAGATATTTTGATAGTGAAAATAATATTTAAAGTATGGAGTGGATATTTTTGGAGTAAAAGTACTAAGTATGAAGTGGTATTTGTTGATACTGAATTACTGAAACTGATATTAAAATAATTTAAATATATTTAAGTTATTTTGGTACCGAAAGTCGTATTGAAATATTTAATTTTCTGTACGTACACCTATTTAAAGAGTTGTTTCCCCCTCGAAAAAAATACATGTCTTAGACGCACAGTACAAGTAAAAATAACATGTGAATTACACAAAAAACATGTACACAATAATATGTAACACAAGTAAATATACGAAATATAATAACACAAATGGTAATAATCTATGTGTGGAAGAGATACTTTGGTATAGTATTTGTGGCTCGTACTTTGTTCATAATTTTTTTAAATTTATAAATTGAGAGGTTTCTAGTTTTTCTCGGGCAGTTTATTATAAAGTTTTATCTCCAAGCTATTTTCAGCTGAAATTTCCAATCTATATAACTCATTAACAAGGTTGTTGAATATCACTATGGGTTTGAAATTGTGATTCTTTTTGTGTATTTCGGTAGATGTACACAGCAGGGAGAGTCATAATATGTAGGGTTGAAAATAAGGGTCTACAAGAGTCCTTATAATTTGCATTTGCAACTATACTAATTGCCCGTTTCTGCATCAGTAAACCCAGGTTTGAAGATGGGGAGGTGCCCCATAGATATGTACCATATGATAGGTGAGGATGAAAAAGAGCGAAATAAGCTGTTCGTAGTACACCAGGACTTATGTGCGGGAGCTGATCTGCCTCAATAGAAAAGTTTATGTCGACAATTAATAAACAGCGCTTCGATATGATTTGACCATTTTAAGGATTGATGAATATGGATGCCTAGGAGTTTAACTGATTACTCATGAGTAAAAATATTTTTTGTTGAAAACATTTTAGATTTAGTTTTGTTTTCGTTATACTTTAGGGTATTGGGAGTTAGCCACTGCTCAATTTTGAGGAAGACATGGGCTGATACTTTTGATTCAAATCATTCAGATTACTTTTTGAGTGATAAAAAGTTGCATCGTCAGCAAACAGTATGCTGTTGATAAAGTTCATATGATCAAATATATCATTTACATATATAATAAACAAGAGTGGACCTCGGAGTGGACCTAATACAGACCCCTCTGGTACTCCCTGCTCGATTTGAGCAGTATATGAATTTTTATTATTATAGTATACTGACATGTGTCTATTTGATAAGCTTATCAAATACCTGATGTGAGATGCAGTCAGAAGTCTTGCTTAGATCTATTAGTGTTGCACATGGGTAATTCCCGTTTTCAAAACTATCCACAATATCATTTATCATCGTATAGATCGCCTCAATAGTGGAACGACTTTTACGAAATCCAAATTGTCCCGTGTTTAGGAGTTTAACCTCAAAATACCATTTTTGATAATATATTCAATTATTTTAGATAGTATTGGTTTGATAGAAATTGGCCTGAAGTTTTCAGGTGATTTAGTGTCTCCACTCTTGATTATCGGTATAACCCTAGAAAGTTTGAAAACTCCTTGAAGGAAATACATATTCCAAAGATCAGTAAGTGGTTCAGCAATTTTGGTTTTGATTCCCTTAATTATTTTACTGTTTAGATGAAACATGTCAAAAGTATTTGTGTTTTTAAGTCATTTATAACTCCGATAATTCCATTCGTGGTGGTGGGTAAAAAGAAAAACAAAGGGTCTGTCCTGGGAAGACTTTTCATAAGCAGAAGCAGTAGTAATTGGTATACTATCGATAATGACCTCCAGTACAGTAGAGAAATAAGCAACGTGCGTTATTATTAATCCCCGTTCTCTGTTTATCAGTTTCCAAGTATCTAGAGTTAATTATATAATTGTAAGCATTTTTTGTAGCCTCGATCAGGGCCTTTTTGTAGGATTTATTATAATTTAAAAAAATATTCTTGTCACCAATCGAGTTTTAGGATTCACTAATGATTTTTAGAATTGTAAGATTATTTCTCATGCATTTAAGATGTTCGTTGAAAAAATTCATACCACTAGTTGTGATTTAATTTTTTTAAAGAGGTAAGTGCTTGTCAACATAGTGACCCAAATTAGTTAGGCAGTCAGACAGCAATCTTACCTTTTCTTTGTCCTGCCATTATTGTTTGCCAGGTACTGATATCGAAATCAAGATCAAAATTATATAAATGTCTGTTCAGATACAGCGTGCAGTGAAATTTGTATGCGTTTTAAATTGTTTGCAGAGTTTGATGAACTGCGCACGGTGATCAAATATACAAATATCTACCACTCCGTAAGCGCTTATTTCATTTTCGAAGTTGACTAAGTAGTATATTGTCAATACAAGAACGAATGCCACTCACCGGATCAATTCCGGTTGTTTCATTAATTAATTTTGTACAACCATTTATTGTTTACGAAATAAATATTGAAATCTCCTGAAATAATGATTTTTTTATGCTTGCTATTTGAAAGGCTAATCAACTTTTCCATTTTATCCATAAAGATATAGATATTTCCAAGTGAAGGGGATCTATAGACGGTAATAATAACAACACTTATATCTAATAGTTCCACTCCTCAAATCTCACAATGAAATTTCACGTGAAACGAATAGAGAGCAGCAGGTTTGGTTTTCAAAAATTTATCAACATACATTGCTACTCTCCCATGCACATCTATCTCTCTACAAAAGTGGGAAAATATTTCTGGAAACTTGGAAGTTAGTGCGTCAGAATCCACTTCCTTAAATGTCTTTTGTAGCAATGTATGCAGGTCATTGACTGTGGTCTCCCTGTCAACTCTGTAGACATGAAGAGTTACAAGTTTTGGTACACCCTTTTCAGCCGAATTAGTATTGTTTCTTATTATTTTATAGTTATTTGGTTTTTTCCCATTTTTTACGGTTTTTGTATTGATCAGTGGGCTTCTTCATACCTACTCCATTTTTGTAACAGGATCTAAGTTGATTATTTCATTACAATTCATCGCTGTTTCAATGTCCAACAAATCAGCTGATAGTTGTTTTGAATTTACTTTATGAGTTATTATTGTTTTGGAACTCTCACCTGCATTCCCATTTTTTGTATGGCTCGTTTTTGGTTAGAGAAGTATTCCCAGTTTTTATCTTACTAGTTTCCGGTACCTGAATATAATTTTTAACCGACAATTGTGGATATATTGGTAAGTTACTTGGTTTTCAAGTACTTAGGTCTTATCTCTGAATTTAGTCTTGTCCTGAGAACATAGACCTCGGTGAATTGCGACGAAAATACCTGGGTTGAAACTGAAGCAAAGATAATGCCAACACATTATATGAAAAAATCGTTGGTTCTTTATGATGAAGACAAGGGTGTTTATTTTTTGTAATTGTGTTGTCTGTCTTGTCTTCTTCCCAAGTCTCTGGAAGCTCATATTTTCTCCGAGGGGGAAACAACAACCCCAAATAATCAATTAACCGGTACTGAACAGTATTCAAAAATACTGAAAAGAATAATGATATAATGATAGATTGAAAGTGTTCTGATAAAACTGAAAGATCATGAGATAATACTGTAAGGTATTGAAGATAATGAAAGAATGCCGAAAGGTATTGAAGATAATAAAAATACATTGAAAATGTGCCGAAATGTACTTGGTATTGAAATGTAATGGAAATAATGAAAACATATTGAATTTAAAGGAAACACATTCAAGGTAAATTAAGATAGGGAAAACATTCCACTAAATTACTATATGAAGAAACAAAAATCCTTCCAATCAGCCTATTATATGCTCATCAATGTATAATTCGAGTATACACAACTAAAAACTCACTTCAAAGCAGATCTGTCCAACCGACTAGACAAACTAGAAATGAAGAATTAGCAATACATATATACTTTTAAGAAAGCTATAACCCAGAAAACGTTTCTATTTTTCGGTCCAAAATTTTACAATTCAATACCGGTACATTTAAAAAAAATTGACAGACTAAGTAAGTTCAAAACTGAAATAAAAAACTATATCTTCAGAAACAAGGAAACTTTTTATAAAATACAACGATAGTTATTACAAAAAAAAGCTCATCCCACCATTTTGCTGCTATCCCTGCCCTCTACCAATCGTCGAATATTATCAAAATTTTGGTTAAAATTAATGTGCACATATAAAATACACATGTGTGTGAAGTAATGTTTTACACTAGTGACAGTTACTTTACTACTTTTTTCTTGTAAATTTTTGCCCGCCTAAATTTTTAGCATAGTTTATGTACAGTACTAATAGTTTTTAGAGAAGCCTTGGATACAACACACACACAGGCAATTGTGCCTAGGTATGTTGTACTCAGAGAGCAAATCTAACCCCATATTTGTAAAAAAAAAATAATATTTGTGTACATGCAATGTGCCTAGGTATGTTGTACTCAGAGAGCAAATCTAACCCCATATTTGTAAAAAAAAATAATATTTGTGTACATGCAATATTTTGAATAAACTTTAAAACTTTAAAAAAAAAAATACGAAGGTAATGAAAACTGAAAGAACTGAACGAACTGAATAAAAAGCAATAGCGATGTCATTATTCATGGGCACACCACACCGCCAAATAAACCAGTGTTTTACAAAAGTAGCTTATGAAGTATATGGGAAAAAAATTGAAAACATTCAATAAAATGAAAACATATTCAAATAATTGAGAATATTGAATGTGTTGAAGTAATGAAAACTGTAATTAAATATTGAAAATAATATTTAGGGATGAACTTCAATATTCGTATTCTTCATTGTGTAATGCTTGATATATTGTATCATTCAATCGATAAACAAAAACTTGATGTACGAACTATTTCCATGGGTAAAATAAAGTGAAATGATCATGATACAATTTTCTATGGAATAAGATGAATACAAAGTGTTGCTAGCTGATATTTATTCAGGAAATAAATGTAAAATCGCGCCTCATCAGACGATATGTATGGCAATTTCGAACATTTTAGCATAATACACCATAATCAACTGTAATAATCTTGGAAAGTTATGGGCGATATATCGGTGTCGGCCTGTGTATGTTGGTATTGAAAAACTTTCTCTATCCTTACATTTCAACCTATCTCGCTCTACCCAAACTAACCGAGGAGTATCGTAAAATGGATGCTTTGACAAGCCTGAAAACACTGAGTAAACTGAAGACGACTAGCAGGATACTGATGAAATAATTGCTTTAACAACTTTGAGAGAAGTCCTTGAAAAAATAATACCAATTTTATTGGAAAAAATCCTGGACAATGAGAGGTGATTACTTTATTTTAACATTTTTTTGACATTTTAAATTTTTGATTCTTGAAATTATCTCATGAAATACAATTCGTGCAATGGAAATATATCTATAATTTTTGACAAATTTGCACTCATGCATTTTTAACTGAAAAAGGCACTCGTGCACTACGTGCACTCGTGCTCTTTTTCAACTAAAAATGCATTCCGGCAAATTTCCCAAAAATTATCGATAATTTCCATTGTACTCGTTATACTACCATTGATAACATACTAGTAAATGAAGGTATTTCTATTCCTATTGATTTTATCAATTCCTAAACGAATACAACTGTTGAATAAATTCTAACACATATTCGATATATTTCTTTGGGCGCACTACAGGGCAACTGAATGCTTTGGATGACGTAAGCATAACGGAAGTGAACAAGAGTAAAATGAGCCGGTGTGTATTATTTACATGAGTATCGTGCAGTTGGCACAAAATATTATAACCTTGCATTTTCTTTCTTCATCCTTTAATGGGCTATACCATTAGGCAATTTACCCAGCATCTTCCAATTACGTAACACAATGTTACGTAACTACGGAACTTCGTCTGCCGGATGCATAAGTCTCGCGCGATACTGCATCCGAAATTTCTTCACTATACGTTCTAAAAACAGTTCACATCGATTGGAATGCACGTTTCTTGGCAATGGTAAACTGGATACGGGTCCCCTCTTCCCGACAAATCCGTTGTCATCCAGCCTGGTTACTGGCGTAGAGATCAAGAGGACTATAGAACTTCACAAACATTAACTTAGTTTCACAACTATTTAATTATTTGTGCACACATAATATGGCAAACATTCACATTCCACATTTACTTTACTCCTAACCGGAGTCGAAATCGATTTAACCAACCTTGCATTTTATTGCGACCGTATCTACGTGCTTATAAAGTGTTATTTTGGATAGGTAATATTTTCCAAAAGTAAAAGTGATAAAAATTGATTTCAAAATACAATATCATAAAAATATTAAAGAATAGTGCTAGATTGAACTGAAATGGCTGAATCACAAGAGCATTTCACACTTTCATCTATAAATAATAATAAACGAAAAAATCAATCATCTAATGATGTCTTGCTGCCCAAGGAACATAAGTTTTTATTCATTTGATCAACATTCAAATTTTTCTTATGAAGTTAGTATAGAATATCTTAAATCTCACATCTTTTTTCATAATTTATCTCAATTAATGAACTGAGGTGAGATATAGTAAATAGTTTTAAATAAACACATGAGATGTGGAGTAAATTGATTAACATTTTGAAGTTGCTGTTTTCGGTGTCAACATAAATGACCAACCTTTGATTATCGTTGCTCTTTCTCCAAATAAAACAGTATAAAACATAAAATTCATTCATCTGTAATTACTCCACTTTACTCTTGAAGGTTCGGGACTTTTGAATAGCAATTACCGTGAGTTACCGATGATTCTTGCTGGAGATTTCAATGTTAATTTCCGTTTAAAAGAATCTCAACAATTAGTTGTTTGAGAGAAAAGTTGAATTTTAGAATGAATAATTCTCTACTTCAAAGATTACACGCCCTATTTTTTTGTTATTCTTTATGTTCAATATTTTTCTTGTTTTTCAGATTTCTATCTATTACAGAATCAACACAGGCGGAATAAAGTATAAAGTTTTATGCTTTTTATACCCCTAAATAGTATTTATGCCTAACTTTTCTCTGATTCCTCGGCCTTGCGAACTCAAAGAACCTCAACTTAATAGACTCAACTTCTGAAAAACATCCCTTTCGAAAGATAGAACAAAAGACATTCAGTAAGTTTTACATGTAAGTCAAACTACCTGGGAATCGTCGATGCATTTTAAATGCTAATTTTCCGCCGGTTCTATCTCTTTTCATCGCCTCGTAAAAGTTTGCGATGAAAAAGGATGCCGCAAAGAGGAAACCGCGAAGATTTAGGACCCGTTTCTTTGATTCAGATTTTTCAGAATTTGCATTGTAATTGTTGGCATCCTTGGTTATGTAAGAGGTCGTTTATCGGTTTTAATTTTGTTTCCGCTGTTCTGTTCTCATACCTTACTTCCTGAAAATATTCGAACTTCAAGAATTGTGAATTTGGTAAGTGTGTACGTCCGTTATCAAGACTTTTCTGAGTTAGAAAATTTTGTTTTTTCATCTTCAATGCTTTTCAACACATCGTCCCCAATGAGTCCAAAAGCACTTTAAATATTATTATACCGTTTTCGCTTGAACATAATTGCAAAGAACGTTTAACTATTTTATATAAAATGCACAAATGCACAAGTTAATGTCTTCTCCATCGTCGCTACGTCTCATCTGAGGATTGACCAGCTTCACTGTGTCACTCATCTTGTTTCACTTGAAGTTTATCCCACTCTAACAAAAAATAAATTGATTGTTGCATTATTGTTACTACAATAATAAGGTAAGGAGTATTGTCTAAATTCCTTCGCGAACTGGAAATATTAAAAGTTTATCTATCTCAATAACTATTGGATTTTTCAAAAATTGTTTGTTTACAAGATTTGTTTGCCTTAAAAGAAAGGAGTAAATTGAACATTTGAAAAATTTAAATAGGCCGTCTGGGTACGGAGCTATATTAAAACAAAAAATCTAGCAATTTTGTGGACATTTTTAAATATGACGCCCAAACATACCACTTCACACGTGACATGGGTTAGCGCCTAGACTACTACTGTCAGTCCGAATTATGTGTAGTATCAAATAGTTCAACTGAATGGCAATGTTTTTCATTTCATAGTTTGAATAATTCTCCTGAGTATACCTGGGAATAATATTTCTAATCTCCTTAAATTATACTAAAATGTTATAGAGTTTGCGGTTACAATCAGTATATCGTGACCGATAAAACCGAGGATAAAACATTCTTTGTGACTCAGTTAATGGCAGGAAAACCGGCATTATTCAAGATGAGTGAGTAAACCACATGAAATGTCAATATGGGTGATGCTGAAAAAGGATATGATGTGTAATCTGTATTGCTATAGGTACCAAACAAAAAGTACATAAACAGATCGATTTCGAAATGGGTTTTTCGTTGTGCATGCATGCCTTCATTAATTCTACTAACTGAAAACATCTAACGTTACCCAGGTAGTTTGTACTTTGTATCTTTTTTTGAGGTTAATAGTTTATGTTCATCTGGACAAAGAGGGAGAAACAACTATATTGAAGGTTCAAATGTAATAATGTATTATTGAAATGTAATGACATATTTGATCATTACGGGAACATATTGAAGGTAATGAATTTGTATATACAGGGTCAGAGTCAGAATAAGACCGATATGTTGCCATACTTTCTTGCATATGGTTGTTTTGACAGATCAACTGACAAACAAACCCAACCTCAAATTCATAATACTCCACTTAGATAAGAGTTAAGGTCTGAAATAATTTTTGCGAACAACTGAAGATAAGTACTCTGTAATTTGTTGAACTTTATGTTGGAGTATCATTATCAAAGCCATTTCTGATTGAATTATCTAGGTAAATATTATCCATTCAACATGTTTTTGATGAAGAAAAACAATTATTGGGTATTAATATCTACTTAAATGATAGAAACGATTTAGTGGGTACACTACATAGAAACAAACAAGGCATTAAAGCATATGTTCAAATGGAGCACCATTTTGTTCAATACACAATTAGCATCTCCGAATCATCGACTGTCGCATGCTTTAGAATATTCCTGGTGTATCCTGTATTAACGTACATGCTGCTAAAATTCTTGTCGTTAAATCTTCCACAGATTCTACAGGTGTTTCATACACTAAGGATTTAAGGTATCCCCACAAAAAAAAGTCTAGTGAAGTTAAATCCGGAGAACGTGCCGGCCAATATATGGGACCACATCTACCTACCCACCGATCATAGAATGTTTGATCAAGAAATTGACGAACGATTCGTTGGAAATGGGTCGGTGCTCCGTCATATTGATACCACATTCTTTGACGAACCAATAGAGGTACGTCTTCAAGTAGCCCACGTAAAACATGTTCAAGAAACACTCGGTAGTTCTGCACATTCAAACGGGAAGGAAGAAGATATGGTCCAACGATACGATTTTCGATCAGTCCTACGCAAATATTCACTGAAAACTTTTGTTGGTAGCCTCTTCGAAACATTCCATGCGGATTTTTTTCATCCCATAAATGGCTGTTCCTCCTAATGAAATATTCATCTCTTGTGAAAGTCGTTGACTCCTTCACACATCCTCAAAAAACATTCACAAAAAATCTACGAGGGCCATAATCACCAGCATCTAGGGCCATAACCTTCTGTAGGCGAAATGGATACAATAGTTGTTCACGTGCTACCCGACTTACTGTTGATTGTGACATTTGTAACCTATACGAAATAGCCTGAGTGCTGGTAGGAGGATCTGCTGTTCGCACCACAATGGTGTTTACTGAATTTAACTGGTGTTTACTGAATTTAAAGGACCCCGTCCTTCAATCGTCGATGCACAGCTATGAAAGTAGTGAAATGTGGATGATTGATGTCTGTTTGGATATCTATGTTGATATAATTCAGCATAAACGAAATTGACTGAAATGATGACAGATGACTTGACAATAATACAAACTGTTTTGGGTTACTGTCAATTATGTCTAATATAAGTATCGATATATCAGTGTGTTTCTACCGGGAACAATGAAAAAAGGCTACGTTTCTTTTTAGTTCCAAATTTCGTGTATGTTTTATGCATTGATCAGTGGTGTACTGAACAGCCTACCACAAACTAGCATGAAAGGCTCGACTTTGCAACTAATTATCACGACACACCATGCCCCCCTTAAGGTTGAGCGCCCATGGATAGTAAATCCCCTTCAAGTTATATGTGAACGAGATTTACTATCCACTTCCATCCTCCCCCGCTCCTCCTTGGAGCGGTCCTCAACTCGCAAATGGCACGTTTGCGAAATTGAAGTCGTACCTCCTGTGGTATGAAGTCAGCCTCTGAGTGCTTTAAACCCCTTATTATCTGATTTTGTATGTTTACCTGACTTGTGCTGTGTGTGCATGGTGGTGATGTACCTGATGGGTGTGTAAGTGTATGGTGTGATGTGGGTGTGTTGATCTTACGTGTTTTGTTTTGAGTTGTTACTCACCTGACGCGCCGGAGTGCTACTCTCGGTGGTGGACGGTCGTTTTGGTAGACTGGTCGCAAATACTTTTCCCTTTCTCTAAACCTGGGATCGTCCAGGTTTAGGTTCGCGTGGATGTCTTGAATCACCGGGTTCGTGTGGGTGTCCGTCTTCAGGAATGTCGCGGTGGCGTGGTTCCGAAGGTGGTCGTCAATGAAGTTCGGATTGACATTCAGGTCCCTGTAGATAAATCTATTCGGGACGTATCTGGGAGCGTTCACTGCCATTCTTAGGCTCACGTTTAAGAATAGCTGGATCTTGGTCCTGTATGTTTGTGCGCATTGACCCCATGCGGCAGATGCATACAGGATGATGGGAAGGAGGATGGTCCTGATGAGGAGCAGTTTTAGCTGGAGGTCCATGTTGCTACTGCGTTCTATGAGGGGATAGAGGTTCTTTCGGGCTGCTTTCGCTAGTCCGAGCCTCCGGTCTATGTGTTGCCTGAATGTCAATCTTTTGTCCAAGGTGACTCCAAGGTATTTGGCCTCGTTTGCCCATGGGATTCGTTGGTCATTCATGATGACATGTCCTGACGGTGTTGTTCGCCTTCTGGTGAAAAGTATTGCTTGGCTCTTTTCCGCGTTGATCTCGATCTTCCATAGGTTGAACCAGTCCTCAAGCTTGTCTGCTTGTTCTTGCAGGTATCGGGTTACTTGCGTTGCGTTCCCGATCTGGCCACTAGTGCTGTGTCGTCCGCGTACAGCGCTAGCTTGTTGAAGTTGTCAGCAGGCTTTGGGATGTCCGCCGTGTAGATGGAGAACAGGTGTGGAGATAAGATTGCGCCTTGCGGTACTCCTGCTTCTAGGGTCCTCACTGCTGAGAGGACGCAGCCAACTTTACATTGTTACCGCCGTCCTCGCAGGAAGGAGTCTATCAGCTTCACTATGGGAGTGGGGTATCCGAGGTCTGTCATTTTGGTGATTAAGCCATCGTGCCAGACCCTATCGAAGGCTTTGGATACGTCTAGGAATAAGGCTCCTGTGTGGTGTCCCCTGCCCAGGTTGAAGCCTGTTACGGCAAAGTCCACTATCCTCAGGACCTGCATTTCCGTAGAGTGTCCTTGTCGGAAGCCGAACTGCTCGTCTGGTAGGACGTTGAGTTCTTCCGTGAGTGGTACCAATCGACTCTGGATTACTCGTTCTGCCACCTTGCTCATCGAGGGTGTAAGGCTGATGGGTCGGTGGTTTTGCGGTATCACATGGTTCTTGTTGGGTTTGGGGATCATGATGACCGTGGCTTCTTTCCATGGTCGTGGAAAGTGTCTGAGCCTGAGCACTGCATTGACGATGTTGGTCAAGGCAGCAATTCCTTTTCTCGGTAGAGCCTTTAAGGCTCTATTCGAAATTTGGTCTGGTCCGGGTGCCTTGCGGGTAGCAAGGTTTCGGATGATGTCCTTGATTTCTTCTGGCGAAGTTGGTTCAAGGACGTGCTCGGCATCATTGATCCGTCTTATTCTCCTGACAGTCTGACTGGCTCGGGTTTCCATGTCTTCCACCTCGTCGGTTTGGTTGACCTGGTTGTCTCTACACTGGCGTTCGAAAGCGTCCGCAAATGCTTCTGCCTTTTCGTTGTCAGTGTAGACCAGGCCCCCTTCGTGGAGTGGCGGGCACGGTTTCCTTCTGCCTTGTCGAAGTACTTTCTGCATTCTCCATACAGAGTTGTCTTCTGTGCTCATTTCTGTCATCCTCTTTGTCCATTGCTGTGTTTGGTGAGCTTTGAGTTCCAGCCGCAGTTGCCTGCCTGCCTGGTTCATTCTCCTCTTATCTTCGGGAGCCAGTGTTCTCTGGTATCTCTTTTTCAAGCGGCGCCTGCTCCTAACTAGCTCCCTAACCTCTGGGGTTAGTGGTAGTTGGAAGTTGAACCTGGTTGCTTGGGTAATTATCACGAATCGAAAGAAATCATTTAAGTAGATATTAATACACAATAATTGTTTTTCTTCATCAAAAACGTGTTGATTGGATAATATTTTCCTAGATAATTCAATCAGAAATGTCTTTGATAATGATACTCCAACATAAACTTCAACAAATTAAGAGTACTTATCTTCAGTTTTTCGCAAACATTATTTCAGACCTTAACTCTTATCTAAGTAAGTATTATGAATTTGAGGTTGGGTTTGTTTGTCAGTTGATCTGTCAAAACAATCATATGCAAGAAAGTATAATAATATGATGAATGAAAAAATGGAGTTATCGGTCTCATTCTGACTCACCCGTACTATGTTTCCGATTCTACCAACATTAAAAAATGTTCAGGAGGTTGACACATATTCCGATATGTTGTAAGGAATTAGCATTATGCGATTATTGCACACATAAAATAATGTCTCTACTAAGGACATATCTTCAGTTTTTCTCAATAATCTCAGAAACCTCCACTTTTAGGCACATGGAATGTAGACTTTTAGGTTGAGTATCGATGAGCCGAACTGATGTCAAACGCTGATTTGTCCATTCACTTGTCCCAAGAAAATATGAAGGAACATATGACCACACACCATCGTAACTACGCCACTAATCAAATAAAATAAAAAATTATAACTTAAAATTAGCACGTTGATAAACCTTGATTAGTGTACCAAGTTTCAAATTTTTTCCTTCAGGAATTTTGGAGAAAACAAATTAAATCTTAATTTTTTTTTCGTACTTTCGATACCCTGTATCTCAGAGGGGATGCATTTTAGGACATACCTTTTCACCTCAAAATGAGGTGAAGGATTCTAGGGACTCTGAAAATTCAAAGATGGTATGTAGAAACTTGAGAAAAATATATCATAGGCTGCAAGAATAAAAAGGTATTTAATGTTTCCGAAAAAGCGTATTTATCGAATTTATGGATTAATTATTCGATCTAAATGTGTGCATTATTAGATATATAAATGTTATTGCAATTCTGAAAATAACATATAATGGCTACAAATCTAAAAAGTCTAGAACATTTTCGAAGAAAGCAAAAGATGGAAGAAGCAAAAGATGAAAGATATTTATTAATGAAGATGCTACGTCATCAATTGAAGTCACTATATCTAACACGAAAGCTAATGTTCCGAGATTATTCACGATTACAGAGGGAGATGTAGATGGGTTTAATTTTGCGTCCGAAAGTATATATCAATGATAACTGATTTTTCATCACCTACAGAATATCAAAATAGCGTACAACCCCTGTAAGTATAAACACAATTGGCCTAAAAAATGCTGATTGTCTCGGACTTACTGATGCCAGTGTGTATTATTGGCTCTGTTTTAGACGGTGTTCTAGGCTATGCAGGAGCGAATATAACGACGCTGAAAACACAGAGGGTGGCAAAATTCATCCAAAAGTACATGAACCTTCTACTAGCAGTAGGGGCATCCAGGTGCTCTCTTCTGACCATATAGAAGTTATACAAAAGGAAGAAAAAATGTATGTTCCCATTGTACAATTATACGAATGGTGTTAATCAGTGTGAAAGCAGCCACGAGTTTCAGCCATGAATCTGTCGCTGCGATACGAAGTGTTCTCGGCCGCCAGCGGTCCCTAAAATGTGTTGGAATTTCATGGCCAGAGCCATTATTTTACTATTTGATGGGAAAGTTTTCGTGGAAGGGGATTTTTTTGCATAAACCTGTGCTACTTAAAGTGCTTTACAAGATCTATATATCGAAATATTTTGTCGCACTGAAATTTGGCCCTTACAACGAATTGAATTAATTAAAAAAAAAATCCCAAAACTCCTTCAAAGTTTTCGTGGATGTCGATTTTTTGGCATAAACCTATGCTACTCAAAGTGCTTTACAAGACCTATATTTCGAAATATTTTGTCGCACAAAAATTTGGCCCCCACAACGAATAAAATTAATTTAAAAAAAAAATCCAAAACTCCTTCAAAGTTTTCGTGGATAGCGATTTTTTTGCATAAACCCATGCTACTCAAAGTGCTTCACAAGATCTATATATCGAAATATTTTGTCGCACAAAAATTTAGCCCCCACAACGAATTAAATTAATTAAAAAAAAAATCCGAAACTCTTTCCAAGTTTTCGTGGATGGGGATTTTTTTGCATAAACGTGTGCTACTTAAAGTGCTTTACAAGACCTATATTTCGAAATATTTTGTCGCAGAAAAATTTGGCCCCCACAACGAATTAAATTAATAAAAAAAAAAATCCAAAACTCCTTCAAAGTTTTCGTGGATAGGGATTTTTTTGCATAAACCTGTGCTACTTGAAGTGCTCTACGAGACCTATATTTCGAAATATTTTGTCCAGAAAAATTTGGCCCCCACAACGAATTAATTAATTTAAAAAAAAAATCCAAAACTCCTTAAAGTTTTCGTGGATGGGGATTTTTTTGCATAAACCTGTGCTACCTGAATGCTCTAAGACCTCTATTTCGATTTTGGATTTTTTTTTAATTAATTTAATTCGTTGTGGGGGCCAAATTTTTGTGCGACAAAATATTTCGAAATATAGGTCTTGTGACGCACCTCAAGTGGCACAGGTTAATGCAAAAAAATCCCCATCCACGAAAACTTGGAAAGAGTTTCGGATTTTTTTTTAATGAATTTAATTCGTTGTAGGGCCAAATTTCTGTGCGACAAAATATTTCGATATATAGATCTTGTAAAGCACTTCAAGTAGCACAGGTTTATGCAAAAAATCCCCATCCACGAAAACTTTGAAGGAGTTTCGGAATTTTTGAAAATTAATTTAATTCGTTATAAGGGCCAAATTTCTGTGCGACAAAATATTTCGATATATAGATCTTGTAAAGCACTTCAAGTAGCACAGGTTTATGCAAAAAAAATCCCCATCCACGAAAACTTTCCCATCAAATAGTAAATTAATGGCTCTGGCCATGAAATTCCAACACATTTTACGGACCGCTGGCGGCCGAGAACACTTCGTATCGCCGCGACAGATTCATGGCTGAAACTCGTGGCTGCTTTCACACTGATATGGTGTTATACATATTTATAATACATTAATAATAATTGAGGAATATCATTCTTTTGATTTTATCTTTTAGACATATTAGCTTAGAAATGCCACTTTTAAGCACGAGTGCGTAAAATAATGTTTCAACACTAAAATGACAATTGAAATGTGGCTATTGAATGTCATTTCTTATTTGGACAGTGAAAGGAATAGTAGGAGAGTTTGTGAATACTGAATTACTGAAGCAATTTCGATATGTTGTATAAGTATTTAGATAATGAAATTCGTATTGAAATGATCCGTGTCCCTTCGGGAGACATGTTTTGACGATTCTCAGAAGGATTTTGTTCAAACGAAATTCTGGGAATATTTTTCTTACTCTTGGGAAATATGCAGGTCAATAAACTTTATTAATACGTCAACCTTCAACTTTTTACGTCGATGACTTTCTTCAGAAAGGAACGGCTTTGATGGACTGACGCACACGTCCTATTGGTGCTCATTTTCCAGGATACGGAACATCAAAACAATTCAGAGAGCTACAATACACTGCAAATGAAGGCATTGTACCATATTTATTCATTCATTTCAAGTTATTATAGAAGAAAGCAGGTAATTTGTGCTCTGGACCAATACTGAGGTCATCTGGTGATAGAGTTCATTGAAAAGGAAGCAAATAATTGTACTTTCCATTTAATATTTTCTTATCTCAAAGCAGTCATAAAAAAACTGGTTCAGGAACCGCCTATTGAAAAATCATTCTTACGATACATTAAAGGAACCCCGAAAAGGATCAGCAGAGTTCTTCGCCGGGACACCATTTAAAAAAACGTTCATACCAGATCCGACATTAACGACCACTGGAATGCTAGAAGGTTTACGAAATACTATCTGGAGACTGTGAGGAGACGTACATTGGCCAAAAAAACAGAAACATCAACATTCGCAAAACAGAACACAATACATAAGAAATAAAGAAACCATTCTAACAACATGTACCAACGACAAGTCAGACCATTAATTTTGAAGATGCACGCATTAGTATAGTAGTTTTGATTGCAGATTGTTTACCAAAGTACTCCGGGGAAATAAACTGACATCATTCTCATTGATGTAATAAGTATTGAGGACCTTGTAGTTTATTATCACAGGAAACTTTCATTCATGACTGGATGTGTAATTTATTAGTAATGATCAGAGATGAATGAATTGCGTAAAATACTTGTTATTGTATATAAAGAATGGTATTACACAACACATACAATGGTATTGAAGGTAAACGCGCTTGAAATTCTCTGCGACATTTGTATCAAGGAAACCTTTATTTCAGTTTCCACGACCAAAGAAAGCCTGGAAAGAATAAGTTGCCTGTAGATGTGCGATAATAACAACTTTTTGGGGATCATGACGAACATTTGTTATTCGGAATGATGGATTGTAATTTATTATTTTTATATTTTAATCGGTCAAATAAACTAAAAGGTATGTCCGATTTTTTGGCTTCTAATTTTTCTATGTTAACCTAATATACAGTGAGGACATAATATCGGAGCTTTATTCCCAACTTAAGTAAAAATGTAACTATAGTTTTTTCACTTATTACATTGGAAAATAACATTTTTTCTTACAGATTTTTATATATGCCATTTTTTTAAAATGATTTTTAATTAAATATCCAGTGGCCTGGGGTTCAGATGTAGAATCAAAAAATTACTGATGAAATGCTGATTTAAATGTGAATCGCAGAAAATAGGTGTTATCTGAAAAAAAGTTATAGAAAGTAAAAACAAATAAACATTGCTGTAAATTTCAGTTAAAGTAACTAAGAAATGGATGTTTGTACCCCACCTGAATTGGAGCGGCTGCAAATTGTGCCTAGTTGCGATTTGTTGACATGCAACAGCAACAAATAGATTATATATAAATGCATAGACTTAAAAAGAACTGATAAAAGAAAGCAAGTGGTTAAAATAACAGTGAAAAATATTCACAACCTGGACAAACTCTTTCAATAAAAGAAAAGAAATCAACATTAAATGCTGAAAATCTAGTGTATTTACAAAAGAAGAATTGCAACTTCTAATAATAAATATCTATCAAAAAGGTACTTTTTTAGTTTTCATATCTATAGCTCGAATTATCAGAATGTACAAAACGAAACTGAATCTTATATTTTCTGGAACAACAAAGTTAGTTTTTTGCAATTTTGCTTTTTGATATTGAATTACATTATTCAAGAAATTTCTTGACATCAAGACAGCCAAAAAACAGGCTGCAAATGTCAAGACAAGTCAAGAAAACTAAATATAGAATACAACAAATTATAAATGCGACATCTCTATAATTTGTGGAGGAAAACTCAACTACCTTTTGCCGGAAGGTACTGATTCCCCGGTACTGATTTCGAAGACCACATAGCCGTTCCTGATGATTAGGAAACTATGGAACAGCTGTAGGCGGATGGTGTCTTTTTTAAATGAGAACTCTCCCCTTTAATAAATATAAATCAAGACACGATAAGAAATGAGCTTGAAGACACGAAATCTTGTATTGATGTATCTGTAATCATAAGACCACTTTATCTTCACTAAGTTTTGTGGCTTCGTTACTTCACAACTCTTATATTAGTAATTCGTAAAATCACATATTATGATGAGTTCTACATTATGTTAAAAAAAAACGCCTTAACTGTCAGAATACCCTGTAGAAATATTTTTTTTTTTTATTTATTTGAAGATAAGCGCATCAACCGCTAGGGTTATTAGCGCTACGTTTAATTTACATTTCATTATAGGTATAGTCATATAGATTGTAACATATTGATTCTTGTTAAAAAGGACATGAGGTTCCTAACATTACAATTTTCACTAAGAGTTTCGTGAAGTTTTGTTCTTGCTTCTTGGAACTTGGGGCAGATTTGAAGTACATGTTTTACAGTTACTGTTGTGTTACACATATCACAAATTGTTTGGTTCTCATGTGCTAGAAGGTAGTCATGTGAAAACTTGGTATGGCCTATACGGAGTCGACAAAGGATAACGTGATGTTTTCTGCTTTTTGGAAGGTATGTCCAGGGTTTTACCGATGTTTTCATTTCGGCTAGTTTCGAACTTGATTGCATCCATTCTCTTTGCCACTCGTTCGTGATCCTACTCTTAATGAAGGTTTTCATATCTGATGGACTTGTTTTGGTGATTATTCTTGACCCATGTTCATGTATTGCTTCTTTAGCTGCGACATCTGCTTCTTCATTGCCAACGATTCCGATATGAGACGGGATCCATATCATTATAACTTTTTTTCCTAACTCTTCTATCCTATAGAGTTCGTTTTTCATTAATAGTATGATGGGATTGTCTGTATATAACTGCTGTAAACCCTTAAGCGCGCTCAATGAGTCAGTTATAATCAGAAATTTATCAGCAGGATGGTTCTTCAGGTAGATTAATGCTTGTAGTATTGCTACGAGTTCTGCTGTGTAAATGCATGTTGCTTGTGATAGTTTGTATCTTAGTATTTCTTCTGGTGTTACTACAGCTGAGCCTACTCCTTGATCTGTTTTTGATCCGTCTGTATACATTTTTACATATTTCTTATATAGGGTTAGTTTTTGGTTGAATAGGTTTAGGAGGATTTGGGGGTGAGTATCATTTTTTGTGAGAGAGGCTATAGAGGTATCACAAATAGGGGGTTTGATCAGCCATTGAATTTGTGAATAGTGGAGGAAGTGTGACCTCTAATTGTTCTGAGTATTTGTTTATTCTTTCATAGAAAGGAGGGGCTGTTCTAGGGTGTCCTGTGAAATTTCGTTTGAACCGGGTTGAAAAGACGTTGTTATATGTAGGATGTGTTGGTTTGGTTGCAATGGAAATGGCATAAGAGAGGCTTAGAAATTGCCTACGGTATCTAAGAGGAGTTTCGTTTGCTTCGCAGTGCAGGCTTTCTGTTGGGCTTGTATGATGGGCTCCTAATGCTATTCGGAGCGCTGTATTTTGGATAACACTTGGATAACACTTGCCGAGGCGTATGCTATCGATCCGTAGTCGATTTTGGACCTAATCAGGGATCTGTAGATTCGAATAAGTGTTGTTGTGTCAGCACCCCATGTTGGGTGGGACAACTTCCTCAGTAAGTTTATACCTCCCTGGCACATTCTGATGAGGTTGTGGATGTGTGCTTTCCAATTCATTTTTGGATCGAAACTCATCCCGAGAAATTTTATTTCGTCAACATATTTCAGATTTTTTCCGTGGAGTTTCAGCGTTGGTTGATCAGATCTCTAACTGTTGTAGATGATGTTGGAGTATAGATTTCATCGTTTCAATATTTTTCCCTTTGATAAATAGAATGAGGTCGTCAGCATAGAGTCGTGCTTTCACTGGTAGTTCGACATGTTCTATTATCTGGTTGATTGCAGTGAGGAATAATGTTGCACTAATAATTGAGCCTTGTGGTGTACCGTTTTCTTGGATTTTTGAATTTGATATTTCTCCATTAACTCTTACTCGAAAACACCTATTTTCAAAGAAATTTTTAATAAATGCCAGTGTATTGCCTTGAATATTCCATTGAAGTAAGGTTTTTATGATGTTATATCTCCATGCCGTGTCATAGGCTTTCTCTAAGTCGAATAATATACATATACATTGTTGTTTGTTTGAGAATGCTTCATGTATTTCTGACTCTAGGTCTATGATATTGTCTATGGTAGATCTGTGCTTTCTGAAGCCGCTTTGTTCTTGTCGTAGTAGATTATGGGTTTCTAAGTGCCAAACCAGTCTTCTATTAACAATTTTTCTCATTAATTTACAGAGACTATTTGTTAAAGATATCGGTCTGTATGAATCTGGGTTTTGTTTGGGTTTATTTGGTTTTAAAATTGGTATCACAGTAGCTTCTTGCCACTGGCAGGGAAACTTCTGTTGGGTCCATATATCATTTATGAATTCATAGAGATATCTTTTAGCCGTCTCAGGGAAGTTTTGTAGGAAAATAGATGGTATTTTATCCGGCCCAGGGGAGGTATTTTTTAAGTCAATCAATGCGTCTAAAGAAATTTGTTGTAATTTGCGATTAAATCTTTAAATTGATAAATGTATGAATTAATACATTTATATTCAGTGAATTTTATTTAATGCAAAATTGTTAAGTTGATCCTTTCGACGATTTACATATTTGTTACGTCTGTATGTATTTAAATGTTTCATCATTTATGACGCCCCACCCATTTCTACCTCGTAACTCGCCGAGAGTACGGCGGTAAATTGAATTATCTAAATAGTTCTGATCATAAATACGGTCATTACGACGGTTGAACAATGAAATATGGCCGAATATAAAGCACAGGAAATACCAACGACGTATGTGCATCTCTCAACTGGAAATAATACACTCGATGACTTCTGTTTGCTTTTATTTATTACAGGATATTTTAATATTAATTAGTTAAAAGGGAAATAATTACGGGTATAAATTTTGTCGGGTCGAGCAACTGGTTTGGTTTGTTGCTTTGAGTGCACGCTCTTCACGTATGATGGTTTTAAGTATAGGGCAAAGATGCGAGGAGATTGTTATCACGGAATCATGGACGAAGATGAATATCCGACTGAATTCCACTTGTGAGAACCCAGAATTATCACAGTGCTCGTCCACGGCCACTATCTTCCCGTACGTAATAATGGTGCTTTCTAGATATCTTACAGTGGTATAGGAACTCGAATGATCAATTTTGTCCCTACACACCATGAAAAATTAAATTGTTTAATGTATTTCCAATGCAAAGAACGATGCCGAGTGGAATCTGAGGTGAACTTATTTTTGGATCTGAATAAAGGTATTTAACTCCTGACAACCATTCAGATATCTCTTTTCCATATTAATCGTTTGCTTCGTCTAACATTCTTTATTTGGTCCTTTCCACGATTATTCGGCACGATTATTCGGTGGGCTCGTTTGTCTTTGCTTGTCAATGTCCAGAGACTCCTGATCTCAATAAGTATAAGCTACCGCTGACAATTCGTGATTTGATTTCGTTACTCACACATTTTTGGAACTACACAGTGTAGTTCACCTACTGATGATGATAACTTAGTTATCGAAATGCGCATATAGGAGTGAAGTGAGAAAGTGTGGTGAAGGGGTTACTTGTGCAATTTTTGGTCTGATGTACTTCATTGGCAATCAACTTTTAGTCCATTTAGCATTTTATATCTGTTTAGGTTATTGATTGCTTACTGGAAATGAATTAAATGCAATTCTGTGCGCCCGATTTTCGAAAAAACTATAGAACTAGTAATTGAAATCAATCAATCTCCATTAGTAATGAAACAAATCATATCTTTATATATATATATATATATATATATATATATATATATATATGTTATTATATATATATATATATATATATATATATATATATATATAATTCTACTGTACGTGTGTTGTCACTGCTGCACTCCTCCTAAACGGCTGGACCGATTTGAATGAATTTTTGTGTATGCGTTTGGGTGGCGCCCTGGATGGTTTAGAATCACAAATCATCCCCCTAAATGTTAAGGGTGGTCCACCCCTTAATTTTATTTTTATTTTTCAGACAAAATGTTTTGTTTTATTTTTTTATGATACAGCATTCAAAAATACATACAACCCTAAATTTTCACCCTTCTACGATCAACCCCTATTTTTTTGGCATGATTTTGATTTTGATTTTGATTTTGTCATGACTTAGAATAAAAAAATTCATATTACTCTTAATTCACCCTTATACGATCAACTCCTATTTTTTTTTTTTTTAGGGAAGCGGGATAACGGGATAACGAAAAAACGAGAAAACGGTATAACGGGATGACAGGATAAGGGAATAACAGGAAAACGTAATAACGGGATGAATAAAAAACGGGATAACAGGAAAACGAGATAACGGGAAAAGGGATAAAAAAACGGGAAAACGGGATAAGGGATGACAGGATAAGGGGAAAAGGGATAACGGGGTAAAGACAAAAAGGGGTAACAGGAAAATGGGATAACTGAAAAATGGGATAATGGGATGACAGGATAAGGGGATAACGGGGTAAAGACAAAAAGGGGTAACAGGAAAATGGGATAACTGGAAAATTTTCGGGAAAAACATTTTAGGGAACATAAAAATTTGGACAGGACAACGTCTGTCGGGTCCGCTAGTGAGTATATATATATATATATATAATTTGAGAAAAATGTGGTTTCCTCAGGTTTGCGGTCTGTGACTAATAAAACTCATTAGTTTTTTGAAATTCTCAATATTTCGTTGAAATTCATCAACTTTTTCTGGAGAAGGCTAAAAAGTAGATAAACAATGGACATATTACTAAAAAGTATATGAACAATTAACAGAATACTTACAAAACATAGAGTCGATCACAAAAAATAAAAAATGTGAAAACATTGTCGAAGTGTAAGCTAGCACATTCAGACTAGGACTGCAGAAAACATTAATATAATTATAAAGAAGGGAGAAAGAAACTAGAGGTGAAAACAAAAAATAAACAATGGTATCTTTCTTCCTTTTACATCGTGAGGGCAAGTAGATTTTGAATATATACAGGTACAGGGTGTTTGTAACGACTCTGAAGACAATGGGAAAACAATAAACAATACTAAACTAAAAGAAAAAAGAAAATTGGGGGGGGGCATGAAAAACAAAATAATACCTCTAAATTGAATTGCAGTATATATTGCTTGGTTGTCCTGTATCAGATTTATAATTAACCGTTGAATTCTTGTTTTTATTGATATGGTACATCTCGAGGAATAATCTGTTTTTGTAGTTATTTTCGTTTCCAGTATTTTAACATTCTCATGATCGAATTGGTGACCGGTTTTTTTAGTGTTCAACCACCGCGCATGAGTTTTTTCCCGAACGACAGTCACTCTTATGTTGGATTATACGATGTTTGTCCCTCGTAACATCTTCCTCACGACTTCATAGTTATAATTCAGGTAGTAAAAATCATGGTTAAGACCAACAAATAGTCAAAGTGAATGTTGGAAAATCACTTATTAATAACTTCAAATTTCCCTCGTATCTCCAAGGGGTTGTTCATTAGGTATTTAGGCCAACTATCAAATTTTTGTTTCTTGAAATACTAACTTCGAATTTTGTACATAATAAAATGGATTTTTTTAAAGAAAACTTTTGTGATAGCCAATTTTTGTGATATAGTTTTTGTTGAATTTACTATATTATTTGCAAATGGATATAGAGAATAGTATCGAAACATATGTGTTAAAATAAACAAAACAGCAAGATTTTTTAATACTCAAGGTAATGTTACATGTATTCCAAGAAACACTTTAGGCATTTTATGCAAATAAATTGTGTTTTGACTTTGCATTTTGCACCTGTTTGGATAGTGCGAGTAAATGTCCCATACCGTCGAGTGGTCTGTTTTCTGAAATTGTATTTCTTGTTAATGATGGTGTGCCTGCAGGAGTTGGCGTTCATGAAAATGGTCTTCCACGTTTCTTTGATGGCGTTTTACCCGCTTCTATTAGCACATCTGCGATGTATCTTCAGAAGTTGCTAAATCCAAAATTGTAACCATGCTATATCAATGGCGTGTGTTAACATTTCTACGAATGAATGTTCTGTGTAGCGATAAAAAAAATATATCTCGCCATATACATATTATAATCTTATACAGTTACTTGGATATAATGTTTATTTTTTATTTTTTTATTATATTTTACGACGATTTGTGTCCAAGACCCATAAAGTTCGACACTGGCTTATTGGTAAGTACAACATTTCTATCGTTCTGTTCTGAGGTAAGTGGAGGCGACTTAATGTGTCAATCCTTGCAGTACAGCTGCAAATATAATATTTCGTTACAAATATTGCAGCAATATATAGTTGCTGAAAAAATTATCGAAATTCAGTTGAAAATGACCGTTGATGCCAATTTCAACACAACAGATGAGTTTCTAAAGGCAAGCCCAAACATCTCGCCCTCTTAATGTCATAAGTTGGACGAACACTGTCATTTTTTTTTGTGAAATTACAATTGTTTTATAATAAAATTACAAATCAGTGTATTGCCAATACAAATATAATACAATTCCAGTAAAATACCAAGATATGTGAGGAAACCTACTAGGATGAGTCGAAATTTCACAATCCATGTAGTAACCCTACACGTATTGTAATTTTACCGAACTGTTGGTCACTTTCCGATCAAAAGTTTTTGAAATTTACAAACATTGTTTGTGACTTGATTTACTACAATTTTTTTGTAAAGTTACAAAAATATATTAAACTGAAATTATCTGAAGTCATTAAAAATATACAAATATTTTCAGTATTTTTATAACTCTGACTTGAAAATTACATGATGTATTGTAATTTACTGAATTTTTTTATTTTTCTCACGCGTTTTGTAATTTTACCGAACTGTTGGTCGGTTTCCAGTCAACAGTTTTTAAAATTTACAAATATTTTTTGTGATTTGATTGACTACAATTTATTGTTGTTGTAGTTACAAAAATATATTGAAACTGAAATTACTCTAAAGTCATTAAAAATTTACAAACATTGTTAGTATTTTTACAACTCTGACTTGGAAATTGCATAATTTATTGTAATTTCACTAAAATAAAAATATTTTTCTCATGCGTTTTGTAATTTTGTTGGTCGTTTTCCAGTCAAAAGTTTTTAAAATTCAGAAACATTGTTGGTAATTTGATCCTCTACACAGATTCACGCATCAAACGTTGCTAGTCTATGCGTGTTGGAACTGTCTTTTGTTTTCTCGGCTTTTCGGGGCAATCGGCGTTGACACCGACTAGACAATGCTGCGATTTCGTTACTAAAAATTACTGTTTAGTGTTACTTGAATTAGTGAAGCGCTTGGTTATTTTACAGTCCACAAAGAGCAAGCTACTTTTAAATAATATTTTTTTTATAATTCTCATTGTTTAAACTTGTGTTGATGAAAAATTACCTATTTAAATAGGGAGAAGTTAATAATACTTGTGAGACTATGCTAAAGTAACTGGAAGAAGTTATTGTTCATAATCAAAGGCCATTTGTTGAAAGTTAAAAGAACATGAATTGTTTCTTGACATGATTTTTGGGTAACCTTCCACAGTCTGAAAATGAAAATATAATCAGGAAAATCTATACAAGTGTAGAAAGGGCAAACTGAATTGTTGGTAAGTAATTCAATAATAATTAATTTTATATTTGATATTCATGGTACTCGCATCTGTAGTCATCTGACCATTTGTTCGCTTCATTTATCAATTTTCAATGAGAACTAAATTTTATAATAAATTTGCGATGCAATATACTGAAATTACAAAACTTTTCAATCACATTTTTTAACAAAATTACAACATCTGTATTGTAATATTACTAAACAAATTTCTGATAGATGTTTAGTAAAAATGCAACAAATATGTTGTAATTTTTAAAACTAAGTTGAATTAAATTGTAGTAAATATACAATGCAGCATACTGAAATTACAAAACATTTTCAATCAAATTTGTTTAATAAAATTAAAACATTTGTATAGTAATTTTACTTAACAAATTCTCGATAGATATTTTGTAAATTTCAAGAATTTTTGGAATTTTACTAAATGGAGTTGGAATAAGTCGTATAGTAAATTTACAAAACTGAATTTTATTATTACTATATTGTTATGCGTAAAAACTTTTTTTGGTAACATTACTATAGAAATTTTTAACAGTCTACTCTCCGGAAACGATCTTGGTTATCGTCGTATCGTGTTGCGGTAGTATCGGTTGAATTAAGATTTTGTCTCAACGAATAAAATCGATTTATCTGCATTGCCTCCTGTGAAAACTGATTGCAGAATAGTGAAGATTACCAAACAATATGACTATACTCAAGAAGGATTTCCTCTCCTTTACATTTGTACGGACAAATCGGTAAAATATCCTTTGAATAACGTGCCGGAGTCATGTTGGAGTTATTTTTTTCATCATGCCATTTTATTGTTGATGAGGTTAGAAACGTTACAATATTCATCCATCCAATGTCTTCTTTCATTATTGAATTATTATTTACCAAAAACTGTTTAATTTTTTTATTTTTTTTGGGAGCATGCCATTGATGTAGGCTCTCTTTTGGGGTCTTCCGAAGCAAAATCGTCTACTGTAAGGGATTTTGGCAAGTTTTTATGTGAATCAAAGTCTACTTTTTCTTGCTCGTCCTCGTCCTTGTCCTTGAACCTATATCAAAATAAATAAATTAGCATTCGTATTAATATAATTCACCTCGAGAATCCTCAAAATCAGTGCCCCAATCCAAGTTACCCTCATCACCGCTCAGACATTCCAGGTCAGATAAATCATTTTCTATCATTTCTAATGGCGCCTGATCACTTAGTTCCCTACTTGTAGTCATTTTAATCAACAATACTGTGGAAATAACAAAACGACTATTTTTATATGAAGTGAAGTGATGTTACCACATATGCAAATCCACTACCTCACAGTGTACTAGAGTTTCATCAAGTACGTGAAACGCACTTATGTGAACAAACAGAATTTTTTTCAGGAACAAAAAAAAAAGTGCTGAGAAGTTGAAAAATTATATAACAAACAGCTGAACCAGATTATAGGATTTCCTATTCTCATGAACTGACAATTTTTATATAATGCCCCTGTTTACGGATATATATATATATATATATATATATATATATATATATATATATATATATATATATATATATACGCTTGTAGACAGACGATAAAATGTACGCTATTTTAAAAGTTTCGCCCTCGTTTGGAAGCATCTTCAGTAGAATTTAGCATTAAAGAAATATATACATCTTGGTTTTACCATATTGATGTTGTATTAGAAGCCAATTGTTGAGCTTTGGGGTGATGTTTATGTTTATTTTGGACATTATTTTTATTTGTGTTCTTTTGTTGTCTGTGTTCGCTGTGTTGTGTTTGTCCTATCCGTTTAATATAACGTAAATGTTATTGTCTGTCTACAAGCGATTAAAAAAAAACCAAGAAAATTCTAGAAATATATATATATATTTTCATATATATATATATATATATATATTTTCTATATATATATATATATATATATATATATATATATATATATATATGTATATATAAAAATCTTAACAATACTATCATTTCCAGATTTACCGCTATGCACGTACACATTCATTCAAATTTTCCTCTCACATATTTCTACCGAGCTGAAATGGTTTGCAGACATCTAAATCCTGGAAGAGTTCCGGTCAGTAGATCCGGAGTGCCGTAAGTGTACAACGGAAGCACGTTCCTGTAAACGGTTCCGGACAAATTCCATCGTTATTTCGAATTCACAGTAATGCCCCTGTCTTGATTTCCAATGCATTGCACTCACGACCATCCGTGTAGGTGTTTTCTGATAATTGGGTTTTTCATTCGGCTTGTGAAAAACTACCCCAATTGGAAAAACTACAGTGATCAGATATTTCATGCTATTGGATTTTAATTCACTATACTGAGATTGGTGAAATTTGATTTCGTTAATCGACTAGGTTATTTATTGTCCTGGTTGTTTTCCATTTTGAACATTTAAGTGACACTGATTCTTTATGACTCAATAAAATATATAGAGAGTCAAAATAGATTAGAATCTGAAGCAAAATACTTAAACATAATGTATAAAGAAGAAATGTCATCAATATATTTATCCAATGTTGTTCAGGTTCGTATTGGCATGGGACTTCTTACAATTTATTCACATTCCTCTGATGAATACTTTGAGAATATTGAACTGATAGAGACTCTTCTGGTTGATTTTCGAGTCTTCGAACGATTATTTTTATTTTCACCTTGTTCACATACGAGTGATACTCACGAGCTCATTTTTCACACCTTACACGCCGGGATTATTTGTTTTGTTGCTCAGCCCCGAAATACGTAATCGTCCAATGTTAATTTTTTCCTCCAATGTTGAGATCATAGTATACTTTTCAGAGTACCTATACTTGACCCAGTGGTCAAGTAATGTAATCGTGCGAAAAAAAATTGAGATATCAACGGAAATATTCGTTTTGAGGTCCCCCGAGACGATTGAGACCATTTCCAGAGTGAAATCTGTCTGTTAGTAATCTTCCACGATAACTACCGAACAGTTTGACCAATCGAGCTAAAATTTGGTAGTTCCTGCTCCGAATGCGACCATTAGTTTTTGGCTGTCATCTGTCAAACGGAAGTGTCACTATTAAAAAATGACAGAAACTATAGTGCACGGAACTTGACTTGCAATATGTCATTTGAAAGCCCTTGAAAAACTGTATTCAGAACAGTCAAAATTATTTCTCCAACTGACATCTGTCAAAAATAAAAAAATGGCAAAGTTCAAACTAAATTCGACAGGAAGCAACACAACAAATAAATCAGTTGGAGATTTCCACCGTTTCCCAGTCTGGCGCTACGAATGTTTAATTTTTCTCCTGGACGGTACCATCCGAGACGGCCGCTCACCCGGGCTTTGACTAGGACGACCCGCGTTTGGTGCAGGACCGCTCAATTGATTGGGGTCAAATATCTCACTTGGTTAGTTGACCGATCAAATTGACTTCGTACAGCCCAAAAAATGTTTTATCAATGTTCTATTTCAAAATAACCCATTCTCCCAAGGCCCGTGCCGGTCAAGTTCTGGGGTGTCCCACAGCTGATTTTTTTGAAACAATAGGGGGACCGGAGACAATTGTCTGCAGCGGTAAGTATAGACTGCATCAACTTGTTTAACAGACTGTATGTAGCTCATTAAAATAATTGAAAACAGATATTTAATATATGATTGAAGACAAGTTTCTGACAATATAGTAATTTGTGAAGGTTAGACAAAAAAAATTAAGGGAGCCTCTAGAGATATTCTATCTATTTCCGGGGTTAAATGACCAATCCGCTGATTATGATCGATATTTTGCATACATTGGATTCATTTATAAATTAATAATGAACATTATACGTTTTTGTTACCCAATAATGAGGATGATTAATAGGCCAATCAATAGAGATTTTCTGCTCTATTGATTCTGTGACAAAATACTAGCAGGAAACCGACTGTGGCATCATACGAAAGACGGTTCGTAGTTTTAACTTGTTATGTTTCCTACTCCCAACTGTCATTGCTTAATTTATTAAAAACATTTAAGAGCATTTTTTTATTTTTTTTTATCGTTTTTGACTTCTAACTCGATACTCAAAATGGACGAATTGTAGAGAATTAAAATGCAAAAAACGAGCCCTAACGCGACTGGATCGCATTATTAGTAACGGGAAAAAACCTGAAAAAAACACTTTTAAAAAAAAAACGCCACTTTTCAAGTTGTAGTGCAGGCTTTCCACAACATAGTAGTGATTAATATGTACTTTGTGTGTGAAAAACTCAGGCGCTGTCGCATCATTTTTCAATGCACTTTATTGCAGCAGACCTGGATGCGTCATAGGTGGTCCGATTCGAATTTTTCGAAAAGATTTCGAGAGTAAAAGTATAGTATCACAAAACTTATATTCTGATTTTGCGTTAAAATGCGGCAAAATAAGTGAAAAATACTTGCAAATATGACCGAAAGTGGGTGAGTGCGTGAAAGCGGCTGAGTAGTGGGGGTAGAGCAGCAGACGCGGGGAAGCGTATGTCTAGTAATACAAGCGCGCTGCGACTATTATGAATCTGCTGCTCTACCCCCACTCCTGAGCCGCTTTCATGCACTCGCCAATTTTCGGTCATGTTGGCAAGTATTTCTCACCTATTTCGCAACATTTTAATGCAAAATGAGAATAGTCATTGATTTGTTGAAAATATAAACAGGATGTTCATAAAATCAGACGTGGAATCATCTGCGACTGAGATTGCTCCTTGGAAATGTGTTTCCCATTTCTTCCGGTCTTCCTGATGATCGTGGAAGCGTGAAATAGATTTTCGTCGACAAAAATGTATTGAAGACCTAGTGAATGCAATGTCTCTCCTGCGTCAATGTTATGAATGATTTCTGGTGAGTACTCCCTTTTGGAAAACATTCTTCTTTGCCTCATTCATCTTTATGAGTTCTTAATTAAGACTGGAATAGAAAATAAAATAACTATCTGAATAAAAATGCAAATTTTCAATTTCAGATTTTTTCTTTTGAGTTAGGGCCTTTTCAGAATATCTATCAGATGTAGTTCAATGTCCAGCGTGGCTTTAGCCGGGGAAGTAGTTGTTTTCTGTTAGACATTCACAAAAAATAACTTCATTTTAATCGTGGATTTTTCAATTCACAGAAAAATCTTTCTATCAATATTCAATTGAGAATGTTTCCCTTTTCAACGAGAATAGTCATATTGTAGTGCTATTCTCCAACTCTCAAAATCTTTTAGAACTATTGAAATCAGACCACCTATGACGCATCCAGGTCTGCTACAATAAAGTACATTAAAAAAATCAAATTGCAATTATGCCAAAACCAATAATCCAACAGTACCTGAAATCTTCATACATAAAGTACATATCAATTACTACTATGTCTTGGGGAGCCTGCTTCAAAAATTAAAAAAAGCCGGTGTTATGAATTAAAAAAAAGCAGGTTTTTCTCCATTACTAATAATCCGATCAAGCCGTGCTCATTGTCTTTGCATTTTGATTCTCTACAATTCGAGATTGCTTCTTTAGTTTTCAAGGTAGAAGTCGAAAACATAAAAAAAATAAAAAAAGCTCTTAAATGTTTATAACAAATTAAGCAATGGCAGTTGGGAGTAGGAAACGTAACAGGATATAACTACGGACCGCCTTCCGTATGACGGTAGAGTCGGTTTCCTGGTAGTATTTTTGTCACGAAAAAATCTATTGATTTGTCTATAAGAGAAGACAGACTGATATAACTATAACTCGACGAAAGAATCATGTTTAATAACGTGAAAGAGCAAGGAAAATAAAACATCACTTCTCGGACGAGGTAAAGAAAACTATTTTTTGGGTACGTGATAATTAAAATTATATAATATTAGAATTAAAATCCATACATCTTTCTATGAATTACCGATCGTAATCGTTTACGTCAGTAGTTGAATACAAATTGAAGATTGACAAATGGGTGTATCAGCCCCGGTCCACCCTACTTCAGGATATGACAGTATGCAGATTATTCCAAAAAATGTTTTTTTTTCTTTTAGCCTCTGGAAAATTCCAGGAAGTGAAGGAGAATATCGAAGTTTTTATTAATTATGCTTTGTTTTCAATCCCAACTGAGGCGATTCTACATTCAGTATACATTTTTGCTCCTTCCAAATATCTAATAATTTTTTTAGCGTAATGATAGTTAATTTTTTCAAAACTATCAATGATAAATGTATAACAATATAAATTCATTTGTAACAAAGGATCCACATGTCCGATAAAATATTTTTTTCGCAGAAATAAAACAAACATGAAAAAAAAATGTGTGGCCCAGGGTGTGTTATTGGGGTTTAATTAGTTTTATTTTTATCTGAAAAATGTCGAATTTGGTTTCAATTTCGATTTCACCATTTGATATCGACAAAAATAAAAATAAATGAAAAACCATCTATCATGATGCCCACAAAGCGGAGCGGCATAAACGGATTATTTTCATCTGCGGTTTTCGACTCAGTTATTCAATAATTGTTTTTGTATGATATATCAATATATGGCATTCAGAACGCAATATATCAAGTGAGTTAGCGAAAAATATGTGGATTAAAATGGAATATGTACACGAGGGAATTTCGAACCGATTCTCGCCGCTACCATATACCAGGAAGTGTCATGTGAATTGGAGGGGTTTGAAGAATTATCGTTTTTTATTATTGAAATCGGGAGCTGTACATTCTTTTTTTGCCATAACATAGGAATTCCAATGAATTTTGAGGAAAATCGTAATAACTTATGACGATAAAGTGTTCAACCATAACAAATAAAATATAAGGCAATGGATTACAAATTCCAGTACCATCCAATTTCAACTGATATGATTGCACTGACAAAATTGTTTCGAATTCTTCAACTATCGCCACGAACTTAGCGCCACTTTTTTTTCAATTGATGACTTATCAAACAAAGATAACCATCTTAACGCCCATGCCCTAAAACTGTTAATATGACTTAAATTTACATAATGGAATCGATTCAGTATTAGCATGGTGCTCTATCATTTCTAGAAAGAAAAAAAAAGATGTAATTTTCTATAAGATGAATATTTCCATTAGTCTAGTAAATTAAACAAAATAGATCAAGCTGTTTCATCAGCAAATATAATGCTCAGTTCCATGATGAGGAGTATAATAGAGTACAAGGATTACACTTTTTTATGCTTATGGTCCAAACTCGAATATAAATGATTTGTATATGGTATCTCAATTATAATTGTCAACTATAGTGCAGGCGTTTTCGTATGGCGAAGTAGGCAATAAATCATTGGTGAAACAAAATGTATATCTGTTTTATTCCAACTTTATCTGCTTATTGTAATAAAAATGAGTGACAGCTGTCGGGCCAGCCCAAATAGGGCGTGTCTTAAGATATCTCAAACAAGTGGAAAGGGCTTAGACGTATATATGTCAGTTCTCACCAATGCCTGATTCGCCATCCGTAAACGCTTTAAGTATATTTCACGTTAAAAATATCAAAAAGGGGTTTTGATGTTATAGAAATATAAAAAAAATACCAATGAAATTGATCGGTATATTTTATTCCCGTGGTCTAAGTTCTTCCACGTTATTTACTGAAAATGTGTACAGCGGGAGAATTTTCTACTACCAAACATGTGTATTATGAAAATTATTAACAACAGTCTGCAGCCAAACTGAATTTTGTACATGCACCTATCAAAACTCTAAGAATAACGAAAAAAGGCTCATAGCTTTCTGAAACACTGAAGGAAATGATGAAGTTGAGGGAGAAGGGCACTGCATAAGTACAAGTCAATAAAAATAGAACTCACTGGATCTACTAGAAGGATTTCAGGACTAGAATAAACTATAATTTGAGGGAGAGAAATAATCCAATATGCAATAGAAAATCAATAATAAAGAAAATATGTACAAGGTCCTACGACAATTGGAAATGACACCAAAAATAGTATTACAGTTACCAAAAAAGGCCTGATTTATCATCCATGCTGATTCAATTAACCCTGATAATATTCTTCCTAATTGCAATTCCACTAATGATATCGATAATATCAATTGAATGGGATTCTCAGTAGTTATATCACAAGTGATAAACATTTTGGTGAGTATAATTTGACATTTTTTTGTCAATATTGTTGTAGAAATTCACGAGACCAAATTTCTTTCAAAATATTTTCAAAAGAAATTTGGTCAAGTGGTATTTCTGTAACAATATCAAAGTATACTCTACCCAAAATATCTATCACGATTATAAATCGATCTAGCTATTACAAACATACGTACACTTGAAAAAACTAAGTTTTTCTACGTTTTTTCGAATTTCTTGTAAGGAAGTGTTTCCGAAAGGTCGTACATCATTTTTTTATTTGACAGTGACTTGGACGCCATCTGACAGTGACTGAATTATTTTGATACGTTTGGGATAAACAATGGTAATTGCCTACTTGTTTTATAGCAAGTAGCGTGTATATTCGCGGATATACTAGCAACATGGTGTATATTCGCTGATATTGGAATTTGATTGGTGAGATAAATTTATTTGATTAGCTGAATCCATTTCGAGGTATATAATCAGTAGTAATACTATAAGTACTTCAAAATAGTCAGGTTATACATCGATAACTTGTTGCATAATTCCAAAGAGTGCCAGTTTGACAGTTTAAATAATCCGACCGCGAAGCGGGAGGATTATTCTGTCAAACTGACACGATTTGTAATTATGCAGGAAGTTTGAGATGTATAACCGTATTTATTTTGAAGTACGTATTGTATTTGATACGATTATTTTTTGAGTAAATTAAGTAAATATAAACAATTTATTAATTTAAGTACTAATTGGTACAATGAAAATTACAATTATTATATACTACGTTTTTTTTCACGGAGTTATTTTCTGTGCCTGAAACGTGGCTACTGCTCATTGGAGTGCTGGAAATACCGAAGGTGTTATTAATTGAACCTGTAGCGTTTTTAAAATTGGATCTCATCTCATTTATTATGTTTTGGTAATGTTGTTCATCTAACTGTAGGTAGGGTTTGATAGGATTGCTATTACCATGTCCTGTTATTTTAATAAGTTCTTGTTCCGATACACCTGCTTTTGCCAATTGTGAAACAGCAGTGGCTCGGTGAGAATGATTTGAAAATGTTTTGTTTGTCATATTTAAATTTGCCAATTCTGCAGACTTTTTGGTCCATTTGCTAATGTCATGCACTCCAATTGGCATATTTTTGTACCAGCCAAGGGTTTTTTGTTTTCTCCAGTTAGGATTTACTGTCAGAAATACCCTATCTGTTTTGATATTGCTTTTTTCGCTTCTTTTTATCATTAGTTTATCTAGAAGTCTCACTGGACAACGACTTACTTCATTATGGTTGGTTACAAGCCATTTATTATTAGCACACGGCTTTGCTCCTCCCTCTGTGGTTTTGGTAAAAATAGGATTATATTGTATTCTACCAGTTGGAGTATCATAATTTCCAGTTTCCTTTTGAAAATAATGAGTCAAGCATGACGCTCCTTCATTTCCTCTCCACGCAAGTTCTACAGAAGCAATTAAGATTTTTTTCATTTGGATTCCTTCCGGTGTATTTTCATCCCACGCTTCTATCTATGTACTCGGTATCTTTAAATGCTGATGCACTAATCTTTCTCTTGTCCGGTAACATTTGAAGTTCCCTTCTTTTTGAATGTCTTGCGTTTCGTGAGGCTAAAAATATGGGACTAGAGAATGGATCAATTACTATATTAAACTCCTTCATATATTTTTCTTGTATTTGTTTTGCCGTTACGTTCCACATCGTTTTAAACAAATTTTCTTTATAATTTTCTTCATTACCTTTTCGCTTATTGGAAGCCTAATCTTTCAAAATGGATGCTATCATTTCAGTGGAAATTGATTCATTTAGTACATAGTTTCTTTCACTACAAAACGTAAGAAATTGTTTCCATACGTACTTTTTTGTTTTCACTGTATTATGAGACTCAGTATTTTGTATACTTTCGTCTATTGCATTTAATGATAAATCTCCGAATCGACTCTTTTCTGAACAATTATTGATAAATGTCAAAATTTGGCGGTCCTGTTAGTTTGTGTATTGTTGTATATTGATGTCGATGTGGTTACTACAGAAATGAAATTATTGTAAAATTTTCGATTAATCAGGTATTACCGAAATTATACAGGTAACTTAACTAAATTGAACGTTCTGATTGATTGAAAATTACACGAAAAAAATAATCACCAGTATACGAATGAGGTTGTCAAAAATTAACTCTCTATGAAATCAAGATTTATGAGACCAGACCAATGATGCTCCTTTGCTGTTTTTATTATTCTACCCTAGATCACATATCTCTAAAATTTTTGCATTGAAAAAAATTTTCATATCAGATTCTGGAAGGGAGCCAAAGCCTTTTATATCCCCATGAAGTCAGATCCCAGGGATATGAACGATCATCGGCCTATTAGTATTCTCTTCACTTTATCGAAGGGTTTTCGAGAAAATTATAGCAGAATAAATAAGAGTTCATTTGGATCTTTCAAAGCAGGAAGGGTTTTGCCAGCAGCATCTCTTCATTACAGCTCTCCTGAAAATTACGCAGATGATCTGTACTCATTTACCAGAATAAACTTTGCGCTCTCATCCTGCATGGTTATTCGAAAGCCTTCGGTAAAATAAACCATGATCTCCTTATTGCATTACTAAACTTCTCTGAAAACGCGAAACTCCTAATACAATATCTTTATCAATATGTACCTCTTGAATCGCTCAAAATCGCTCAATACCTATGGTGTACCGCAGGGGTCAATACAAACCTGATGAATCACTGAAGAGCAGAATAATAGTTGCGAAATTTAAGTAAAATCTGCCTACAAATCAATAGCTCAAAATATTATTCGGCAGAAATGAATTGCGTTCTGAACTATTCGATAATATTATACCAAAAATTCATATTGACACCCTACAGCTATAACATTGTGAATCTTGTACGGTGATGGATGACAATAATTAACGTTTTTCAGAAAACACTCCATTATCAAAAAAATTGTTGGTTATCTGAAACTCATAATTCGGAATGGGAAAATGTTCACCAGAAAAATAAATAATGTCTTCTGCGAATTAATAGTCTTGTCACAACTCAATTATACAGACTGTGTTACAGACAAGTCGGTAAAATTCGTCCTCAGTGCATAGAAAACTAATGCATCCGACTGTTGAAATAAGAAAAAGATCCATTTCTAATTATTTGCCACAATATTGGGTTGGATAAATTAGAAAAATAGGCGTTTTAGGCATCAACCTCTCTACAACATGAAATTATTCACACCCAGAATAATTCATATCTTAAAAAAATGAAAATCTTAAATCTATCGCAGAAATCTTAATTTCGAAAACACGATCGCAGTTCCCGAGCACAACATATCCCAATTCGAATCATAATTCTCTTGCAACTTCGCAAAAATGTTACTAGAGGAAATAAAAATGCAAAATTATGGCGATTTCAGAAAAAAGTTGCTCAAAAATGCCCTCCTCTATTAAAATTGGCAATTCACATCATGTTGTTTGGCCGTTCATATTTTTGTTGTTTCATCCATAGAAATATATTCATTGTATTTTGTTTTCATTATTCTCCATTAAATTGTTTATTATTAGGTTAGTTCACTATTAATTACTCGTTAGTTCTTTCACATGTTCGATATTCTATTCTGAAAGTTGAGTGGAAGAGCACCGCATCTTTGAGGCCCAATCCAAGAATTGCAAATTCTCATTTTGCAATGTTCCTATTTCTATGTCGAATCATATAATTGCAATGAAAGCATGTATTATTAGTAATAATAAAATTGTTACTAACAATATTCAACTTTTGCGGAACGATCTTGAGGTTATAACACGTATACCCTTCAATAATGGTGTTGATAAAACTGTAGGTACATTGTCTTCCATACTTTAATTTGACCCGCTCCACTTGACTTGCTATGCTCGTTGTTGGATCGTTCTCAATAATTTATAATACTTATCCTCCAATCCGAATTATTTTGTTATCGCTCGTTCCCGTTGTGGCTCCTTTATAAGCCTCGTATCACAACACATAACCATAAACAATAAATGAGGCACAGGAAAGCTTGCTCAGGCTATTTTATTTTCTGTTTGATTGCTGATTGAGAAACGTCCCATTATGTGTCATTCAGTGGCCAATCAGAAAACAGTACGCTGTGAGCTCGCGCGGGAAAAGCTGTCAACTCTGCAATACTGAGCGTTATTTTGTAACTGTTATATTTTTACGATCCAGAACAGAACTTCTTACGTATTATGACTTTTTTTAGTACTTCAGATAATTTGGTAACTGCTGTATGCTGTACTGTCATATATTTCATCTATATATTTTATAGTTTCTTCAATTAGCAATGAGTGTTAGGTATAAAATGATATTGATTTTTCGCTTCCTCAGCACATGAAGAACTATTTGGGTTCATACCCTATTTCCCCAAATTAACCGTGGAAATAACAAATATGAAATTATATATTGAGTTGGGTTCTTGGATACAATGAACTTTGAATTACAGCCAGCCAAAGTTTCATTCCGTTTTGTAACCATAACCCTGTAATGATCCCTTCGAAATGATATATGAAACTCCCCCATTCCTGGGCTGCATTTAACATTCAAGACATTTACAATCACGGAGGAGATCATCAATTTCCATAGAAGAGAAATAGTTCTGGTATGAAGACGACAAAGCAATCAGGCAAATGGAAATAAAATTGATGATTCACATACTTCCCGTAAATAACTATAAATTTGATGTTAGGAACGATGGCTCGTCGATGGATTTACACTGGAAACAGTGCAAAAGGTAATACATTTTGATTATTTTCGCTGTTAAAAGATGTGAGAAAAGGCCGTGCAAAGTATCGAGTCGCCATCTTCAACATTGCCTTATGAGACGGTCTAAATTTATTCATTCTACATTTTAATTTGAAATTTATTTTCTGGATCTATGGTAGGATATTGCTTTTCAACTATTGCATTTTGGTATTTATATTCTCTACCTACTCACCACACGATATATAGTTTTGTAAAACAAGTTTTTCTTTAAATATCCTATTACTTTAAACGAGCAATTCTTATATATATATATATATATATATATATATATATAAATAAATATATTTCATGTATCTCGGAAACGGATGAAATTTGGTATTTAGATAAGGTTTTGCTTGTTAAGTTTATCTATCTCTATCTCGATAGAGCGATCACCATCTGCTCTCGTGCTAACAATGTATAGCGCCATCTCGTAAATTTTTGAGGTACTTGCTTTGTTGCTATTGGATGTTAGCCTACTGGTATCTCTAAACTTTGTGAGATGGCGCTATATGACATTATCCAAATAGGAATAACCTTACCGAGTGACATTACCGAATTTGGGCGGTTTATTTGAAATGTGTATTTTTAGCCAACCTGTGCACTAGGTAAGATTGCAAAATATTCATATGTAATAAGAAAACACGATTTTATAGAAGAAGAAAAAAACACCAAGCGAAGCTCGGTCGCCCAAGTACTAGAATTGTTTAATGTAGATTAATTTGTGGAGAGCAAAGTTTGTAATCTTGAGAATACTATTTTTGGGTTCATTCATTAGACAAATCATATCAAATACTCCGAGAAGGGCCATTCAGTGGTGGATGTGAAAAAAATTATTATCTTGTGATTTTTTGGGGTCACAATAGTTTATTCGGTACATTTTTTAGATGGAAAGAAGGAAAAGTCCATTACCTTTCAATATTGTTGGCATGACACAAGAAGAGCTAATGAATGAGCTTTAATGCGATATACCGAGTGATCCAGAATCTGTAACTTCAGAACTACTTGATAGTTATAGAAGAAAGATGAACCATGAGTACTGAAATTGTTATAATGGAAGAATTGAACCCAAGTAATTCTGATGTGGCACAAAAGATTCGGAGTCATAATCAGACCTTACTCTTGCCAAATTATTTCAAAGATATCAATCAAAAAGAAGTGGGACAAATAAAATTATAAATCTTTAAATTTCATACCAATATCGGCAAAGACGTTTCACTTCAAAATTTTGGTGTATCTTCGCAAATCATGGTCTTCAGAACATTAGTTCGAATGTTTATATATATATATATATATATATATATATATATAAATATTTACATAATAGGACCTATTTCTCAACCGAATGACATTTTGGCCCAAAAATAATTTTAATCAATAAATATCTCAATTGAGTTCAAAGATGGGCTAAATCGGTTGGGTAGTTTTAAAATGGCGGCTGTTGGATTATTGAAAAAATTCTCAATCTTTCAATTCCATTTCAATATTGGTAAACTATAGGTCCTTCTATACAACTTCATGAGCTGCATGACTTTAATTCGAAAAGTTTTTCTCTAAGTTATACACAAAGCGAAAATCGCTATAAATTAATGTTCTGTACACAAAAATTGAAAGAGGTGAGTTCATTTTTCAGGGAATATTCAAAGTCATATACAGTTCTTGGATCCTTTTTCCTCATTCCATTTATTTCCGTGTTCATCGAAGAGAAGAACAATGGAATGAAAGTGATACCAAAAGTATTATTTCTACTATTTCCCTCATTATTTTTGAGCCAATCGAATGGCCGAAATTTCAAACAGAAAACCAATCAGTTTTATAGGAATCAAACATCTTCTCGCTATTTTATACTTATAAAACCACAGTCTATTCGATATTGTTTTGCGATAAAACGACACTAAGATCCTGTCAAAATTATATGTCAACGCATTCAATTCGTATATAGGGAAACAGGAAATGCAAAATGGATTAAATAAAGGATTCTCAACTCAGTATTACAATGATTTGATATTTGTAATGTACTTTTTTCAGCATGTTAAGGCAATTAATAATTGAATTTCGTTATTTTCGTAACATCAACAACAGTTCTCGTAGAGTAGTGGTTAGCGTGTTAGTCTCTCATCCGGGGGGCTCGGGTTCAAGTAGCTTTTTTTTTAAATCGGTTTCAGATATTAACATATTTGATTTGATAGTGATTTTTTTAATATAAATTGGGAGAGTTCGGTAGCAGTGATTGACCATTGTAACTGAATGATTCTGTAGAACGAAACATTTAGAAACAGACACGATTCCTTCAATTTTTAAATGAGCATCATATTGAATATTTTGAGGGAAGGTTGATCGGGTTAATGAGGAATAGTTTTGAATATGTCACATGGGATCATATTGAAGCTAATCCATTGTCTGTTTACGTCGAAGAAGAAGAAACAAATATAATCGTACAAAAATTCCAAGAAATCAAGAAAGACATTGAACAAACTAACAATATTATTATCCTAAATGGTTTGAATATATATCTAACTTCATAGTTGTATAGTCTACACAGGTATTGAACACTCAACATGCGAGGATCGACCCGCACTTGACATCATTTTTATTTCATCATAATTCCTTTGCGTTTCACATAGTGCGAAGTGATTCCATATCTAGAATCTATTCCATTTCAATTTTTGATCATGCTTTGTGAGACTCAATTAACATGTACTATTTTTAGATATTGAGTTTCAATTGTTCGAAAACAAACAATATCGAAAATCAATTTTTGTTGGCATCAATAGCTCATGCTACTGATAGCTTTCCATTCTCGATTGTCATTCGTTTTCTTTTGTTGAAAATTTCCAATGGAAATCGCGGTGATATGTATGGTCTTTATATTTTCGAGTATGCTGGGATGAGCTAGCCAGTGACGAAGGTAAAGGGTTCAGATTTCATCATCTTCTGAAGATATGAGCGAAAAGTTGGCAGCAGTTATTATTGTAAGGTGAAATTTCTAGAGGTTTAATTGTGAAAGCTACGATTCAGTTTCACAGCTTATTCAGGCTGTACATACACTCAATACTGTCAAAACGTGGTGTAGAACATTTCGACTTTTCAGATGATTTTCTTTTTTTATTCTCAACATACTTTCATATTACTTTGTATGAATTAGGAGATTAGCTGGTGAAACCGAAGAACAAATACCCATTAAATGTTTTTTTAGTGTCGGTTTCGCTATCAAAATGGTTAGTTTTTGGTATATACTGCTGGTATCCTCATCGGTATTGATTTTTCGAAAAAATGTTCTAAAGTGAGACCATATTTTGGTGACCAAATTCAACTACGTTTTAATTTGAACCTTTTTCGAATTAGAAATAAATTATAATTGTGGAAGTTTTTTGCGAGTGGAAATCGAAAAGCTCGTAATGATCTAGGCCAATCATAGTGTTATGAATTTTTTGAAAAAAATGCTGATTTTTTTGAGTTTTTTTTCGTTACTAATAATCCCATAGAGAGCATTGAGATTGCTTCATTAGTTCTCATGTTACAAGCGAAAAACGAAAAGAAACACGATGTTTTGCTCTTAAATGTTTATAACAAAATAAGCAATGATAATTACGAGTCGGAAACATAACAGGATATAACTACGGATCGTCTTTCGTAGATGGCATGGCACAGTCGGTTTCCTGTTACTATTTTTGTCACAGAATCAATAGAGCAGAAAATCTCTATTGATTGGTTTAATCATGTAATCGAAAGTGAGACATATCCGTCAGTCTGGACTTGGTAACATAGCGACATGTTTTTCTATAACCATGCTCACTTTCGCTAATCCACTTATATCTATTTATTATATCTATAGAATCAGCATGTACACCACTGGCTTTGAACTTTAGAATCGGAATGTCAGCGGATGATAAAAATCCATACCTTCCTCTATCACCGACTTTCCAGCTCTAGTTTCACTCTGATCGAATAGTTATTTTAATTGGATTTTCGTGGAAAATGGAACACTGTTCGAATATGTGACGAATTTCATCCAACAGAATTTTAATCAAATTTCTCTTTATTGTGGAAAACTTTGGGGTAGAGCAAAATATGCATTACAAAATCGAACATTCAGTAAATTGGAATACACGGAATAATCACTAAATGAGGCAGTGCATTTTGTACCTGGTTGATTTGGTAATAGGGGATTTTATATCAGGCCAATACGGGGGTTTCAAGATTTTCCGGGTAATTTGGGAAATAAAGTTATTTCATGTTTTTTTGTTGTAGGCAACTGCAGTTGAGTTTTCAACATTCCATTACTTGATGTAGTTAAAGTTTTTTTTTCGAAAACGGTTGATTCTTTCCAATAAGGTGAATGTAAGTTATTGGTTTTCTTTTTTTGTAAGCCTCTTCCTTTCATAATTCGTAGGTTTTTATGTTGTTGGAATTTTAATTTTTTTAAAATAATTAGAAAACATTGTCTCGCCTAGGTTTTGTTCTGTCTGTCTATTCCTCCGTCTTTCAGATGTTATACACTTTGGTGACCCAAAATAATAATATGCATGGGATCCTGGATGTTTTCAATTTGTATGTAGGGGTCAGAAAAAATAATATTTAAATGGGTCATCTTATTTCAGATTCGAATATCGTTAAAAAGACCTTCCCCTATGTGCTTGTAAATTGGTCCAGTCCAACATGAGTATTCTGACTTCTACGACAATCAATGACATAATCGGTTTCTAAAAATCGTTTAAACGTCGGAACACCATACATTATGAGTACATAATTTGAATATGCTACTTATATTATTGTAAGTTACAATTATATAATGGCTGTTTTGCAGAAGTATCCTTTTTTTAACAGTGCTCCAGTAATGCCAATTACTTATTTCTGATATGTTATTAACCAACTTTAGAATAGAAAGATAATATTTTCATTATTTCATTAGAACAGAGCGTGATGAATTGCGATTTTTCGAAATAATGTTATTGTCGAGGTTAACTTACAGTTTTTTGTGAAATAACTTAATTAAAAAAAAATATGCCTGTTTCGAAAAATAAAAATAGTATCTTTGTTTTCATTAATGTTTCGGACTAAACCAGTATATTAATTTTGTTACACATGAGAGAAGCTAATGTGCAAGAGTGCGAATAAATATCAAGCGATCCTAAAGACCCTTCTCATCCATCAAGTATCTCCTCTTCGAATATATCTTCTGTTTGGACAACACTCCATAAAAGTTTTCCCCAAAACACTCGCAAACATCATCCATAAAACAATTGATCCGTGAACGCTTGTCATATGTTTCTTGATTTACTAGCTACGACAATCCGATTTTACGCTCATATTTAGCCGAAAAATACGAAGATATCCATGAAAGTGTAAGTGTAGACCCTTCTGCTTATGCGTATCACCCCTCTTTTTTTCCTCTCTCTCTCTCCCCTCCAAGGCACGTGACTATGTCACTCGCCTCATTACATAGTTTATAAATGTATGTTTGATTTCCCCACAACTGCATATCGTTGTCATCGACAGGATTATAGTCCGAGAAAAGGACTCTGAAAATTGACCATATACAGTATTTGGCAAAGCCTTTATCCGAAAAAAAAAATAAATGCTGAAGGAGACGCAGATCTAAACAGTGTTGCAAAATCGAAAGCGTAAGTGTTTTCACACTAGTAACAACTAATTCTGAAAAATCACTCTTTGGGTGTCGTATCTCCAAAAGTATTTAAAAACGACATGTTTCAACATACAATTTGTTTCCAGGTTACCCAATTAGGTATCAGATTAGGTCCTCTCGGTTTGGATAAATTTATATGTAAGTCGTCGTTCATCGTAAATCATGTAGAAATGAACACGTTACAAGTAAGTTTATCTAAAACTCACAGCCACTGCGTGGGCTTGAATTTACTCATGCAATATGTACCTGCGTGGAGAAAGATTCTCGTGAAATGAATGCAACAATACATAATGGTCAGGATTTAGAACAAGATTGTCGCCTCTACTAGTCATCTAGATGGGTTTACAATATACATACATATAACGGGATAGAACGGGTTTCAACGTCCATTAAGCTGGCATTGTCAACATAGAGGAATCGAATTTAGAATAGGTAATAATTTGTTGCTTTTTTGTTTTGTTTGTTGCTTTTTTCGTTACAGCAAAACTAATTTTGTTGCTCCAGCCATTTAAAAAAAAGGCAAAGTCAGCTTATAATTAAGTTGGTCTTGTCACGAAAATTATTGGCATAGAGAGTGGATCTGACTAATCTTAAATTAGCTGCTAATTAGTTGGTGACGTTTTGAACAGTTGAAATGTTAATACATATAACGGAATAGATCGGGTTTCAACGTCCATTTTGTCAACATGGAGGAATCGAATTTAGAATAGGTAATAATTTATTGCTTTTTTGTTGCTAAATCGTTACAGCAAAACTGATTTTGTTGCTCCAGCCATTTAAAAAAAAAGAAGGACAAAGCCAGCTTATAATTAAGTTGGCATTGTCACGAAAATTATTGGCATAGAGAGTAGATCTGACTAATTTTAAATTGGTTGCTAATTAGTTGCTGAAGTTTTGAACAGTTAAAACTTCTACATTTTTTGGACGATAAAAGATTGCAAAATAGATACGGGAGATACAAAAGCTAGGAATAGTTATTAGTACTCGATCGCTACAGCTGGATAATATTAAGAAATTTCACATGGAGAGCTTTTATTTTAAAATAAAAGCTCTTCCAATGCCAGTAGAATGTTCACCCACAATATTTGATTCATATTCACTCAAGATAGGAATGATTAGAATTACTTATACCTATGAGGGAAGCGCCCGGTAGATGGTCGTTAATTAGTTCCTAACACTAAACCTCATTATTACAAAAAGAAACTATGTCAATGCTAGTTGAGAGTCGACACAGTATTGTTGGGATGATAATTGATAATGAAAACTATACAAGTTCACAGCACTCAGTTAGCAATTAGTTGTTGACCATGGAGAACACGTGTGTACTCAAAAGTTCATGTCAATGCTAGTTGAGAGTCAATTCAGCATTATCAGGATGAGAACGAATGATAACAACGGCACAAGCTCACTGGAGTTGATTCTCAATTAGTTGCTGACCTGGTCAAAACGTATGTACAAAAAAATCCATGTGAATGTCAGTGTGTTGTCTACTTAGCATTACCAGGTTAATATTTTGGGTACCTACGTGTTGCCCATAGTCAGCAACTAATTGCTAACTGAGTGCTGTGAACTTGTATAGCTCTCATTATCAATTATCATCCCAACAATACTATGTCGACTCTCAACTACCATTGACAGAATCTTTTTTTTTGTAATAATTCGGCTCAGTGTTAAGAACTAATTAATGATCATCTACCTCTCTCATCTCTCCATGTGAAATTTCATAATATTATCCAGCCCTAGCAATCGAGTATTAATTGCCGAATACTATTCCTAGCTTTCGTATCTCCCGTATCTATTTTGCAATCTTTTATCGTCCAAAAAATATAGAAGTTTTGGAATTGTTATCATTTTAACTGTTCAAAATGTCAGCAACTAATTAGCAACAAATTTAAAATTAGCCAGATTTACTCTCTATGCCGATAATTTCCGTGACCCTTAATTATAAGCTGGCATTGTCCTTTTTTTTTTTAAATGGCTGGAGCAACAATATCAGTTTTGCTGTAACAAATTGGCAACAAAAAAGCAAAAAATTATTACATATTCTAAATTCGATTCCGCTATGTTGACAATGTCAGCTTAATGGTCGTCGGGTTCATCAATGTTTCTAATCGAAGTGGGTATACGATTATATTTACAACCATTTTGATTCTCTTTTATGCAAAATATTATTTACTATGTAACCGATGCGTTCACCACTCAAGTTTTTTTATTGACATTTGCTCTCTATATTCTCTTACTATCGTAAATGGTACAATTGTTTATGAATGAGATATTGTTTTTCGACGCGTCTTTCGTTTTACTGTTTCTCAAGAAAATGTCGAACATTGATGATGAAATTCGCTCCACCTGCGGATTTATTAGAAGTTTGAAATTGTAGGGGGGTCGATATGGCTCTTCAGCCTCTCCGTACCACGACCTATAAAATCTTTTGTATATTACCCTTTATCTATTCAAGACCCGAGATTCCGAAACTCTTTGCGAAGTTTGTCAGTTCCTGATGTCTGAGGGCGTCAATGAACCCCCTTCGAGTAACTAAAGCCTCGGTTTCCTCCAAAAGTCGCAGTCGCTGACGACTACGACCAGGTAACCGCGACCAGGTCGTCACAACCCTACCTGTTTTCCTCTGCCTGGATAGTCTCCATTATATATCTTCGTATATAACTTAATATGACTCGTTTTTCGGGTCATACAGTACTGGGAACTTGGATATGTGATGCACCAGTTGTCATCATCTATTAAACCCATATCTTCCGTTTTTTATAAAAAAAATTAAATGTAATTATTGTTATAACTAACAAGTACAAACTATTACATACGTGTCATAACTTAAGACGTTTTTTTACTCTGCTGTGGAAAAAATACTGTTACGGAAATCACGAAAATACCTTGCTGTTACGGCTCGACCGTTGAGAATGACGTCTTGTTCCAGATGTTCGATAACCGCCATTGGAAACTTCGAGAAATGGCCGTTACGGATGATGTCATACTCCAAATATTCGATAACAGCCACTGTTCTGGAAATTTCGGCCGTCCTATATATAGCGGGTCATATGCGACAGGCGAGTCAGTAGGAAATCGGTAGTCAGAAGTTAGTCTTGTGAATTGTAATTGTTAACTAGTATTGTATTGTTGTGTTGCATTTCAAAGTGGAATAAACGGACGAATTTATTGGAATATTCTTTGAACCCCAATTTCGTAACAATACAGTGAAATATACTTGTCACAGCGCAATACCATCTGTTTCACTGTCAAATTCGTTAGGAAATGGAAATGCGTCTGCTCCCGAAGCTGTCAAGCGACTAAACGAACGACGACACTTAGTTAGTAGTAACGACTCGGCAGCAGTTAGAAAACACGAGCATTTAAAATGCTTTGGAGATGGACCTGGTCGCGGCTACTCGCTCGTAGCCGTCAGCGACTGCGACTTTTGAAGGAAACCAAGGCCTTAAGCTTTTTGCAAAACGCGCCTGGCACTCGCAAAGCAGGTGTCCTGCAGTTTCAGCGATGTTCTCGCAGTAACGGCAGAGTTCACTGTCTGATCTATCCATTTTTTTGAGGTTATACTTCAGAGGGCAATGTCCGGTGAACAGTCCCGTTACTAGTTTCAAGTCTTTCTTGTCCAACTGGAGAAGCTATTCAGCTTTCCTCGGCGATGGGCTCAGGTACCTTTTTGCTTGTCTTTGTCCTGGAACCTTATTCCAGTGGGTTTTGATTTGGTCATTTTCCCAGCGTCGAAACTCTTCCTTAATGTAGGCTTTGGAGAGACCACAGAAGGGCTCTGGTCCAGGAATGTGCGACCTCCTTGACAAGGCTGTCTGCTTCCTCATTGCCTTTGATCAGAGTGACCTGATTATTCATAGCCAGTTGTCTTATGGTGAGTTTTCAGTCCCAAGTCAATCTAGACTCACAAATGTGTAACTTTAGAGCTTTTAGTGCTGCTTGGCTATCTGATAGGATATATATTTTTGCCCTCTGGAGCCTCTTGCAAAGCGTTCTTGGGCGCAAATATCTAGAGCATGGATTTCTGCGTGAAAAATTATTGGGGCTTTGCCTAGAGGTTTTGAGATCCTAAAACTAGGACTCGTTACTCCTACTCCTGCCCTTTCGCCCATTTTACCGAACTGATGCATCCCTTTCTAGTTGAGGTCCATTCGTTGGGCATATATGGTGGTTGTTTATAACCACTTCATAATGCACTTCGAAGTCGTGCCTAGCTGGCATAATATATGATGGTTTGTACTTGGATTCTAGGGGAATATATTCCAGAATCTTCAGGTATCCAGTCAGTTTTCCAGCTTTCAAGTTTGATGTCTGGTGCAGTCTGAATGCGCTCATTGCAGCTTTCTTCTTTATTAGAAGTTACTGGAAAAGCCAAAGCTGGTTGAAAGCAAAGCAAGGTATGAAAATGCTCAAAACATTTATGAGAACTGGTGACAAAATTTTTTTTGCGCAGTAGATATAAAAATCAGGTATTTTCCTAATCTAGCTTCATCTGCAACTGTTTGATATAGATGTATACCAGTAAAACTCGAAGTATTCATAGCATATTACTACAGTACTGTGAGTTGAGCGTTGCATGGACCACCTAGGTTTATTTGTATTTGCTTGAGAGATGATTGTTTTAAATCAAGGAGAAGTTTTGAGACAACTATTTTTTTGTATTTTATTAAAGCTGAATCGATATTATTCAGTATAGATGAATATGACTTTCAAAAAAGTGTTGGTCAATTATTATATGCTATTGAACTTGAACATACAATATTGTATTTCGTATCTAGAATATGTAGCCTATGTAGCTTTACCGATATTAGTAGAGGGATAGTATGCAACACCGATAAACATGTTATTTTCTATTATTTTCGAACTCCTCAACAAATGTAGCTACAATATTACGTCTGATAATATTCATATAAGATTAGTTGAGTCAATATTCCCCCAATACTAATGAAATGTTGTTTTCCCAACTCATGCCGTATTAATACTTACATTCACAATATATTTATATTGGCCCTATGTAGATTCGCAATCTGAACATCTGAACTCTTCGATACTAATAAAACTCATACTTAAACCCAACTGAATTATTAACGTACTAATTTATCAATTGCTATAATGGGGGTGTATTCTAATAATATTTTTTCTCGTCAAGAATATATGAATCTTCGATATGATTCATATTCAATAAATCCTTGCAATTAAAAAGAACTTGCTACTTCCAAGTTTGAATTTCCTTTACATGTGTGTTTATTTTATAAATTTGAATAATTGACCACTGTAATTCGTTTAAAAATGGCAAATATATATATATATATATAAAACCGTCGTTCGCCTTACCTCATCTAAGCCGTGAGATAATACTGGCATTTGCCTGAAGAAACACGCATTTGAATGTGGAATTATCAACTGATTCTGTGAGGAATGTACAAAAATAATGGAAGAAACCTAAGTAACATTCGCTGCAGGCTACCGGCAATATGTATTCAAATCCATAATAACCCTATTGAAAACAAAGGAACCTTGTTAAATCTAAATTGGTAGATAGAGTCAGAACTAGTAGATGAAGTCAGAACCACAGACCACAATAATGCAAATATCATTTGTAAGCCATTCAAACACACGAAATTGATTCGCACGAAGAGTTAACAATTTGACGGCAATACTGATGTCAAGATTCAATTCAAGATTCTCGCACGTGTTGTCAGTTCGCTGAACTTTGTTCTAACTACTAAACTAGTGCTGCGAATCTCTTGGTTTAGAAATTGCAAAATGCACGATGGTGACCCCCAGATTAAAACATTTGGTTCAGAAAGATTTGCTCCATAATTCAAATGTCCATTTTCGTTGCATGATCAATTTAAAACTTCAAGTATTGAATAGCATATTTCTTACTTATTACACTAGTTTTTTCCAGATGATCACTGCAAACACACCCATTTTGGAGTTCGTTTTTTAATATGAACTATTCTGGTACTTTCTACACAAATGAGTGTCTATTGGAAAAATAGTCGACAGTGGAGAAGTAATATATTAGAATTACCATCAATACTCTGAAGAACACTTAGATCTTCTAGCTTCTGAGGCCATCTCAAAAACACTAATGTGAAATCCTTCAATCTAAGTCATTTCCCCAAAAAATATAACAATAAAAACATAAAAAATTGGTGTTTTAGAATTCATATAATAGGTGGCGCCTTCTTTGCGGCTGTTCCCAATTGCAATTCTCAAATAGTGTAATGAACAGTTCTTCCAATAATTCAGCCCCGTTAGAATAATTTAATAAATACCCTATACAAAGCAAAACAGCTTCAGGATCGCTAATAGTAGTTGCGATACCTATGTGATTGCTACTCAAACATAAACAATAAACATGACCTGAAAGGGCTTGTTGCACCAAGTTCTTGTTAGGTGCAAGAGGGGACAGGAAAAGGCTTGTGATAGAGACGTATATTATTTTGACATTACAGTCTACAATAGTGAGAAAAGAAAAATGTTGCTTTGTTTTTAATTTGACAAATAAAGAAATTTTTTGCTGCAGTCTCAAGTGCGATAAACACATGATTTTGTGAGTGTGTGTGTGTATGTGGTGTTTTGGTTAAACAAATGCGAATTCTGAGTGTTTTCAATATCCGAAGATAGCGCCGAAAATAAAGAATAAACAAGTAGTTGAGAGTGCAGCGTTTTGACTTCGGATTCGCGAGGAAATCGGAACGGCATATTGCCAATTTAGCCAAAATCTAACTCGTTCATTAACATTGACACTATGAGGTTATCGAACTAGTAATCCTTCCTTCCTTTTTTCTGGCTTATTAAGGACTTATCCTGGAAATTTCAAAGAAAAAATATTTTTATATTTTAGCGAATTATGCCAAAAGTTACTCTATATATATATATATATATATATATATATATATATTAACCTAACAAACGAACTTTCTCCCCACAATAAAATTTTTGCTAGGATTCTGGTTTCCCCTTACGAAATGTTACAGAAAACGTTTAATTTTGAATTGCTTTTTAATTTCGAACTACTGCCTACTTACTATCAATAATATTCGTCAATAAATACTGTTCAGACTATCTAGCCCGGACCAAAACGAGAATTTCCCATCCGTTGTCTTGCGGCTAAGATATCTTCTTTGATTTATGGCCTTTCAATGGGGAACTTAACCAATGTGAATTAAATATATTAGATTTTTATATTTCTCTACAATTTTTTGTGAATTACACAAATTATTTGTCGTAAAAATATGAGATATTTTAATAGATAATAATTTTTGTGAATCATATTCGAATCATTGTCTTACTTACCCTCCCCATGAAAACTCCGTATATACGTATGTACCAGGACTATAGCGTGAGTAAAGCTGCTTCCGAATAATGGAAGGGTACAATACGCTTCATGCGGATGCAGCTTTTATTGATCAATGGGGCTTAGGTAGGATTATGCTAGTTTTCGGCTGTATGCGGACGATAACACTAATGGTTATCCACTAGGATAAATTATTGTTTTTAATATTCTGAATTTCGGGACCCTAGATTTTAGTTAGGGTTGGATCCGATTGAGTATGGATTGTATGGCTCTAGTGACCACAGTTAAGATATTAGATATGGTAAATATCAATATCTGATGTGGTTCGTTAAATATAGGTATTCAAATCTTTTGAAGATGATTTATTTCAATTTTTCCTTCGTTAATGTTTCCCATATAATTTCCAAATGGGGGAACTTAACTGAGCAGGAGGCAAAATGACTCTTGAGAAATCCTCTTATTGACAAAATC